>VYXD01001220.1:587058-727851 GCA_013397195.1 Hylia prasina | reverse complement strand
TTTTTTTTAATCGCTTATCAGGCAGTGTCACAGGTTGCCCAGAGAGGCTGCTGAGTTCACATCCCTGGGCTGTTTTGAGCAACCTGCTGTCAGTGACCCTGCTCTGAGCAGGACTAGATGCTGCAGCAGCCCTGGGCAGGCACTCAGCAGATGCTGACATTGTTAGTAGAGGTGGGAGCATTCACTGCAACTGTCACTGGGTGGAAATGGAAGCTTGAAATTAGAAAATTCACCTGAGCTTCTTCAGTCTCTCATTAAAGACTTTCTAAACTTCAAACCATTCTAGGGATTTCATCTGAACTCCCTCTGATCTGCTCTCATTAAAAAGAGTGGGTTTATTTCTTGCCAACGTTAATTCATTTTTTTTATTTCACTTTGAGCCCCCATTCCCTGTTCCTAGCTGTTTGATCTTTGCACTTAGCTCTTTAATTAAAAGGAGGCAAGCCAGTTTTTCCTGCTGCCTGGACCTCTCTCTAGGAGCTATCTTTATGTCTCATTCAGTCAGTGCCCGCCACAGTCTTTACCACCAATTTCTTTTGCCTTCCCTCCCAATCCATGAACTCCCTTGAACTACATTTGGGTAAAAAAATCCTAACAGAAATGTTATTTTTGAAAGATGATTCCTATTTAGAATTTTCTTTTAAAGTCTCTCTAGCAAATTCTCAATTTCCTTATCTAGACTTTGAAGTTTGAGTAGTTCTTTATTTTTATATGAGAAAGTCATATGGCCTTGTGTAACTGCTCTTTTAACAAATGCACATTTTGTCAGACTAGAAATCCCACCATAAATGCAACTCCTACATATTTAAACTTTTATCTTTCATTAAGCTGTGTTGTCTGTTATTAAGTATGCTGTTCACACTTAATTCTTTATTCAGCACATCCTCTTTTGCTTTCCTAAGATTTTGCCCTGGGTAAGCATTTAATTGACAGACCTAAAGTTAGTTTTTCAGCACATTATCCTTTGGAAACATTGAAAAATTTTGTTTCCTGTCTTCTCTGTTCAATCTTTTGGACAGTCACCATATCTCAGAGGATTTATCCAGTATCCTGCTTTGAAAACAGCATATTTACAAGCTCATCAGCTGATACATCTACAGCAGAGAGAGAAATAGTATAGGATAGTTTACATTAAGGAGGTGGTCCAAATTTTCTGTTTTGTTGTTAATTAGTAACTCATGGCTTTACTAAATGAATTAAAAAATATATTTCCCTATTCCCATCTGAAATAGTCATCTGTCTGTTTCCCAGAAATAAATATGTATGTATATTATTATCAGAAGTTAAGATTTTGCATTTTTGCCTCTTCCCTGGCACCGTGGTGGCTATGAAGCTAATCTGTGGAGATGGCAGAGTTTCTGTGCAGGTGCTGCTTTGATCTCTGCCTGGAGTGGGGTGTTTTCACAAGCCATGGGACATGACTGGTGCCCACTGGAGGAGCAGGGTATTTCATTACTGTAAAATTTCATCCTCACAGAAAATCAGCTTTTGGTAGGCACCTTCTATATTTACTCCCCCAAGGAAAAAGCTAAGTCTTAGATTACAAAGGCAAAAATAAAGTTATGAAAAGAAGAAAGTAACAAATGCAGTCTTGGCATAGCTCTGATAACAAATATCTTATCCAACTCCAAGGTGTGAGTAATACCATGGCTCAGCAGCCAAGAGCAGAACGGCCACGTTGAATCTTTGCAACCAATTTCTTAGCTGGTTGGTTCAATTGAATATGATCAGTGAAAACCTAGGGAAAAAAAGCATTTCTCACCTTAAGAATATACAATTTCCTCCTTAATGTAAACTATCCTATACTATTTCTCTCTCTGCTTTGTGGAGAGACTTCACTGCTATTGACACTCTCGTCTGACTTTTTTTTTTTAAGGTGAGGAAAACTTGTTGGCATGCTTGATTTGTATTTGTTTTGTTGATCTACACAACTGAAAGCCTTCCTCCATCCTCATGCAGAGTCTGGTAAACAGATGTTGTGCTGTTTTAGCACATCTTGAAGATCAGCAATTGCTTGCACAGCAGAGACCAGAGCCTTCAATCCTAGAAATTGGCCTGCTTGTCATTATTCATGTATATGATCCAACCACATTTAAAATAAAATAAAGACACTTGTCACAATGAAAAAATCTGGACCTTTTACTGGAGGTTAACGTAAGTGAAAACTTTGCAAAGGTAAAATCTGTAATACACAAGGAAGTTTTTCAGGTAAGTTTCATCCCGTGTGCCCAATTTCTTTATAACCTTAATAAAATGGGAAACAAATAAACAGGGGAAAAAAATCAGAAAAACAAAAACAAAAACAAAAAACCCAACCAATAACCAATATAAAACCCCCCAACCAAAATATTTTTTTTTTTTTTCCATTTCTTCCAGAGGCAAGAAATGGTTTTGTTTGACAGATTCTAATTGTTTTGGATTCACCTTTATTTTACATGGCTTTTCAGAAGTTCTACTGTACCTTCTCACTCTGGATCAATTTTGATGAATTTTCTGTTGTCTTAAACGTTTTTACTGTATGTGAAAAACCGAAAGTGCCAATAACTTAACTCTTTAAATCAATGTCTCTCTTGGCTCTCCTTCAAAAAAAACCCCAAAAAACTGTTTGAAGCAGTGATTTGTTCCACTTTCTCTCTTTAATCTAAGAAAATGCATTGCTAGTTCTTTGCACACTGATAATTGTCTCCAGCAGAAAACAATAGAAAATATTTTAACCAAAATGGGTTAAACTAATAATAAAAAACCACAGCCATAAAGATAAAATAATTTAATATACAGATTCAGTGTGATTAGTCTCTCAAGTTTCAGATCCTTTTGACTTCAAGTAGGATGGCCAGCACTTAAGTCTCCTGCAGGTTATCACAAAATGGACCTGCAGAAAGGACAACTTTTAAGACTCAAGAGTGGGTCTGTGGGCTAACAAACAAGTACTGAAAACAAATGCTACCATGTTAGCATTTTCCAGAATCTATGATTCGTAGAGGATGTCTCTCTCACTGGTTTTATTTCAGTTCTAGCACAGGTAGCAGTAATCTTTACAGCTGTTTTCTAATGGTGTGATACAGAATAAAGTGCAAAGGAATGTGTACTACAGATAGGGAGGGGATATGAGTAGACCTTGTATAGGTTTGTAGTTTGCATGTGGAGAGGAGAAGTGAACAAAAATTCTTCCGGAAAGAGGTTTCTCTTCCAAGGAGTGTTTTTTACTGAGGAAAGAATTCAGTTTTCTGAACTGTGTGGAGGGCAGATCTGTGGAGCCATCTGTTAGGGGATCTTTGACACCTAAGATGAATCAGCCTCTCAGAATGTCTGTCTGTCTTTGCTTTCAATGGAGAGAATACAAATAATCACCACAGACTAAGTTCCTAAATTTTTTGATTATGTGAATCCCAACATGAACAGCTAAGAAAAGTTACTTGTAGCATATTCGCATAGCTGCAACTATGTGTGTAGTCCTGGAGCATTTCTAAAAAATTACTTTCACAAATAAACACAAGGGTTTTCCGGGAGCTTACAGGACTCCAAAATTCAATCTGTCTGTTAACATAATTTGGTCTTTCAGGCAAGTAAAGGGTTCAGAGTTAAAAATTGAGGCCTTGGCACTAATTGATATCTATTAGCTGAAGTCAAATGTTGATATTTGTGGCAGTTTAAGCTTAAGGGCCATCTGAGATTAGAAATCTATTGTGTGAGCACACAGCACGATTCATGACTCTTTGCTGAGAGCCCTGGCCCCAGCAAGGCTGAATTTAAACAGACAAGGCTATGGGCAGAGGAATGGAAAACAGAATACAGTGTGTGAACAGTGACACCTGCTCGTGCATACATATATACATTAAATGGATTCTGTGATCCTACATTTGTGCTAGAGCTGGCACCACTGAGTAGCCCTGGAATGGGATTGTGAGGAAGAGGTTCTGACTATGGCTAACTGGCATCTTCCCCTCTCTTCCCTTCCTGCAGCCTGCAGAGGCACCTCTGCCATTGATAGGCTTTCATTCACATCCCAAGCTGAAGACCCCTAGGCAGGGTCAGGCCTTGAGATGATGATGTGTTATGATTTTATGGTTTCTAAAAAACCTTTTCATCCCTGAGCCAGCTTGCTTCACTCAGCTGCTGTTTGCCAGGCATCCATTTGAAGGGGACAACACATAAATACCGTGTACCAGTGCTGAGGTTTGTGTCACTTGATACACTATTTCATCCTAAAGGCAATATAGGCCACACAGGCATATAAGATACCTTGAATCTGACAGCATTTTAAATAAATATGCATGGTCAGATCATAAAGAGGGATAAATCGGTGTAACCCTGCTGAAATTGGGTCCCTTAAGCTGCACCAGTTACATATCTCAGTGTGAGTAGCTCTGAGCAGCTGAGTTTCATGCATGCAAGGAGTCACACAGCTGCCTCCCAGCACCTTTGGGGGATTTGGAGATAGCCCCTATGCCAGATTGGGTTGGCAACAGAGCTAATCCTGGCAATCCTTTCAGCAAGTTACAGCCTAATGCTGCCACACCTGCTCACACCTCCTAGACACATCAACTGTGGGTGCCAAAACCAAACAGTATTGGGATCATGCCAAACAGTAAAGGAGATGCTGGTGATGCCCACACGGGTCAGTGATATGCCAAGACATGGCCTGATCTCAGTTACAGCTGAAGGCCACAGACAATGACAGAATCAGCCTGTGTGTTTAATTGGAAAAAGACATCAAATGCAGAGCTGTGAGGCCAAGGATTTGGCTATTATATTCAACCCTTCCACATGTCAGAGGAAAAGGCCAGTAGTATAATGTGCTAATAGCTCCCAGGGGTGAGGAGTTAGTCTTTTCCGCGAACACTTCCTTGCTAATGGATCTATGAAGTGTTTTCCTACTTTAATAAGGTACAGTTAGCCTGTCAGAGGTGGTCCTCTGTGCCAAAGCCTACTCATGCAGGTTCTACAAATAATTTGTTCAATTTCCCCAAGCTCCCAGCAAATGGTTAATCATTCATTCAACAAAGGTTGCATTTCTCAAGCGCTAAGGGGCCAGTAAAAGTCTACCATAAACCTTTGCAATGAGCTTCTGCACTGAGCATCCAGCAGTGACACTTTCTCTATTGTTTGGCCTTGTGTGTGTATTGATCAGATTCAGCTGGTTCTGGAGTGACCATGTCTGTTGATAGGAATAGATCATGCTGGAATTTATTAACCCACTTTGCTGAACTCTGCCACCCCAGTCAGCACTGCAGCATAAGTTGTGTTCACTCAGGACTTCCCCTCTTTATTGAAAGATGATTACATCTGAGCAAGCAGGGACTGGTGAGTCATCAGTGGGTATAAATCCCAGGCTCTGTTTAAATGCTAAAAAGGTGGTAAATGCATGATATATGAACAGGTGAAGTCTTCTACAGTTGAGAAAGCAGTGTGCTATAAACACGATTTATTTTCAATATATTAAAAATTTCTTGAGAATTCTGCTGATAAATATCACAAGGGGCTTCATTCTTATTGTGCTGTAATTAAAATGAGTGCTTCAAAAATGCCTGCCCCAAGGCTGACAGTAATGACAGTAGAAGCAGGTGAAGAAAGTAAAAGTTAATGAAACTGGACCAGAGTTAAGAGGTGTCACAAAACTGACTTTGTTTCATATGTGCATGTTATATTTAGAAATATTTAATAGTAAGCATATAACTTATTACACTTGTAAATTAATCTTTCCTGACAGCAAGTAGTTCATTATTGGTTACTCAGAGTCAGAGTTTAACACTGAACATATATCTTGCCAAAACCTTCCACCTTAGGGACAAAAATCTGCAGAAGACAACAGTGACAAATATGCCACCCATTTAATGTTTTGGGCACTGCTTTGTGATCTTCTGGGAGGCACCTCAAGAGAGCTTTTTGTTGGAAGTGCTGACCTGGGTACCCCACAGGGCTCCCCCCATAGCAGAGGGGAGTCAGTGCCAATGCCATAGGCACACTTGAATGCATAAAGTCTGTTCCCAGCCCACTCTGCCATTGGGGTGGCTGGAAGGCATCCAGATGTCTAGGAACTGAGCAAGTCAGGAAGCACCATATGTTCCTTCCTGCTCTTAAAAAAAAACAAAAACAACCAAAATCATCCTCAACAACAACAAAAAAATTGACTCAGTCTTTGGGCATGGATTAGGCTTTAGTAATAATTCCTAGTTTGATCATCAGCTAAAGAAAAGGGACAAGATATCTTTGTTGTAGGACCGGAAAAAAAATGCAGGAATGCAGCAGAATGTGGAATACAGAATGCTTCACCTAAGCTGTAACAAGGAGCAATTCTGTCTTAAAACTGTGAAGGGAGAGTCACTGGATGCATGGCCAAAGAAACCTGTCTCAAAACCATAGTTTTCTTGAAGTAAAATGGCAGCTTGTAACAATACCAGATGGGATATGAAAAAAAAAAAAATTAAAAACTCTCAACCAAACATAGAAACTCCTTTGTTTAATTACAGTAATCAGAATGTAAAGCACCAGAAATAATGAAATAAGAATATTTTTTATGTTCTATGATCTAAATAAAATGCTTATAAGAAAGAAATACACTTCTAACCTGATAATATCATAAAAAGTAGATCAGGAAGAAATATATTGAACTTAGTAAGGAAGTCCTGAAAAGAAACAAAGGACTGAAAATCATAGGGAATAAAGGAAAGAGAAAAGAGCCAAGGGGAACAGTTAGATAGAGATGGAAATTAAGTGCCAGTCAAGCCTTTAATAACAAGATGTATGAGCAGGATTTAGGTGTGATGCATGGCTCAGAGCTATTACAAGCCTTTCTTCCATATGCCCAGGAGATAAAACTCCATTCTGAGGCCCATCTTTGGAAGAGGTCTTGTAAAAACAATTGCACTAAAAAGAAGTTACTCAAAAAGCCTATATACTTTCTTTCAGGAGGCCTTTATCCATCTTGTTTTAGTGATCCATAGCACCAGCCAGGAAAAGCTCGGTTGTTTGCTAAGTGCAGTGATACAGTTTTAAAATGCTGTAGGCAGCTTCACAAACTCTACAGATTTCTATATGACTTACAGGAAGACAGAAGTGAAAGAATCGAGGAAGGAGGAAATATGTGGAAGAGAGAGACCTAGAATTTGTACTGGTTGCCAAGGGCTGATAGCTAAGTGCAGTATGGAAATCATATCACTAAGCTGGGACAATAAAGCAGAGGGATGTTTCTCTATGGAAAAAATTTACATGTTCTCATCTAATTTCTGTAGTGTATCAATTCATATACCAACTGTACTGCAGAATAATAGGGAGCAAGAGAGAAGACTTAGCAATTTTAGTCATCTGTGATGACATCCACAAATCCCAGTCTGCTGACATGAATCATCCTCATTTCTTTACTCCATAATAGAAACAAATGAATAAAAGGAAGGGGATAGAGGTACTTTTCTATTGCCAAGTAAGGCAGCAGTGCAGGCAAAAGTAAGAACTATAAGGTGTGAAACAGATGATATACCACCACGAAAACTAAGACAAATGCCTTATCATCACCATGAAAGGTAAAAAGGTAAAAAGGTAAAAGAATTCACTGATATTACATGACTCCAGCAAGGTGAAACTTAGCTTAAGACAGTGATTCTGAGCAGCAGAGCTAGATATATTTTTTCTACAAAAAGCCTGGAGTGATGATTTTTCTACAAAAGCCTAACTGATGATTGCTCGTTGTATGCATATTATTCTGACTGTGGACAATACCTTTATTTCAGTTAAATTCTTCCATGTAACAACAAATTCAGTCCTTGTGCTTGCCCTTGAGGAAATTTTTATAATTGTGGGAATATTTTTTTATAATGGCCTCAATACAAAACATAAATCTCAATTTTTTACTTCTTAAAAATCTTCAGTTTCCATCTCTTTCTAAGCAGTTCACAGATAAGATTCATCTGTGACCCACCTTTGGGTCCTTTTTGTGTAGTAAAAAAGGTATCAGTTGGGGGACAAATCCTATCCTAAGATGAGTTTTCAATGTATGTAATTTAAAATGATTTTTGGAGGCCCATATCTCTTCATTGGCTACAGAAGGAGCCTCCTGGGAGTAGCTCAGCTTTAGATGTCCACTGCTAGATAATTGAAGCAGGTTGATTTGGATCCCTTGAAAATAATGAGACTTTTATATTCCTCTGTGGGTTGTGGATCAATGGAGCATGATGAAACTGTGTCATAAATCAGTGAGCAACATCTAGGAGTCCAGATTCTTCAAATTCTATCAGGTCCTCTGATTTGTTCTTAGAGAGCCCAAACTGATGACTTAAGTTGATATCTGTAAAGGTCAGATGAGACTGCAGGGGACCTGCCTTTGTGAAACTAAGAATCCTGCCTGGGGCTGGTATCACAATTGATGGAAAAAAATATATATATTAAGTAATTACAATGAAGGCTAGCAAGGACGTTGCTTGAGAAACTGTATGCATTTAAACTTGTGCTTTTGTTAGGTTGGCTGCAGTACACTAGCTATGTCATATTGTAGAGCAGTTTGTTCAACAAGATCAGATTTGTAGAGCAAAACTGCTGTTGCTGATGAACCCAGACCCATACTATCCTTATATTCAATGATTTGACTATGGACTAACCACAGATTTAAGGCCCATTAGTGACTGGAGCACCACAGGAGGCCTTCCAATACTTAAGCTTTTGTCAATAAAGAACATGATCCAAGACTATTCTGAAATAAGAGTCCACATGGGGTGATTGGCACATCAAGGAAATTTGCTTCAAATGTATGTTATTGATCTGAATTTAAATACTGATGTAGATGCACAAAATTTTGATTCCACTGAAAATCTCAAGACTTTGAGGGAAACATTCATGCAGAGTCCATATGAGCCAAAGCATTTCCTTCCTCTCCCCCTTTCTAAAGTATTTTATTTCAGAAACACTGGGAACAACTTTTTCTTTTTATAGTGATGTATGAGTTTCTTGTATCCATGAAACTACAAAAGCAAGGCTTGTCTACCTGCAATGCACAGAGGACTCCTTATGAGAATATGAGAACTCTTAGGCAGCTTTCATGGGAATACAGTCAAGATGTCAGACAATCTCAGGTGTAAGTTTCATCATGTGCAATATGTGTGTCCCTATCATGTCCCTCTGAGTTTATTGAATCAGCATTTTTTGTGTATATGCTGGAGGTTCTCAAATGGTTTCTTGAAGCCAAATGTAAAATCATCCCTCTAGAAATAAAGAACATGGACCAAATGGACTAGAAAATTGTCCTGCAAAGCTATAACTTGGAGAAGACCTTGGATATCTTATTAGATAAACAACTAATCTTTATCTCTTAGCAGTTTCTTCCAGCTCCTGTGGGGCTGTCTGCTTGTGGGGACTCTGATACATTTCTTACATATAGCTTTAGGAAGCTTCCCCTTTCTCTAGAATTGGGAAAAAATGTCATTGCTGTCTATCTTTTCTAGTCTCACTGTCACTGTTTCTAAAAAAAGTGATATTAAAAAAAAAGAAGACTGAGTTCAGAGGAAAACACATATGAAGCCTGGAAAATGCATTTCAGCATGACAGGCTGAAGGTGTGCTGTCTTTGGTGTTTGTTGAGAAGCTTGTAGAATTACTCAAATTCAATGAGCTATATTGCAAGGAGAAAGTATAGAAGAACCACCTAGTTAAGTGTAGAAAGGAACCAAAGACTGAATGTTAAGTATATGGGATAAAAGCTAACTTCAAGGCCAAGAAAAGGATATCCATCTGGAAAAATGAGAAAGAGGCACCAAATTTTGCAAGTGAAGAAGTTTTACCCTATTTCCAAGATGAGACCTCCAAGGGGACAGATGTTCTCAGGGAAGTGGTTTCTCTGTGTACTCTTCCTCCAAGCTTTTAGGCATTGTGCCTCTAAACCACTGTCTCAGAGTGATGCCTATTGGAGTAATGCTGAAGAAGCAGATGACCAGACAAATCAGTTACTTCTCCACCATTCCAAATCATTAAGCAAATCTAGATGACTTTCTAAAAATATGCATTCCTATTCCCCCAAGGAAGACAAGTTTGACTTAACAGTCAAAAAAATATTACAGCACTAGTGTTAATAATTTCCTTTTCTCATTGTGACCATCTACTTGAAATTACGACACCGCAGGTTAAAAAGTGTAGCCCCTAGTTCAACAACAAATGTGCAATACTGATGTGACAGCATGTTATTCATTGTAATTCTATGGTCTTTGTTGGTATGTAGGAACTTAATCCTGGATCCCTTATAATCAGCAATTATTCCTGCAAACTGTATGGAGAACTGATCCATGTTTGTCATTTTTCTAAATGAGTGCAAATGTGGAAAAGGGTCTCATATGAACTGGAAAAGGGCAAGTGAACTAAACAATAGCTATTGTTTTGATCTATGATGCTCAGCTTCCCCAAAAGGCTCTTCTGCCTTCTTGTAACATAACCATGGAATGGAGATGCTGACATGATCCCAAATTCAGATTATTTTAATGTACTCCTGAGTACTGGCTTAAGGACTGGGGATACTTCTTTTCTGCTGAAGTTAGTTCAGGCATATGCACCATGAACAGTGCAACAGGGATGATAATAATAATAATAATAAGCCCGGGAGACAGTCAGATACTCAACTGTTTTCAGTCTTGTTAAAAGATATGGCATTCCTGCACTAGTACTGTGCAACTAAGTAACAGTGTGCAATCTGTATCTAAAAATTAATTACGTCTCAGGTTTCAACTCCCACATTTTCACATCCCAATACAAGACTGAAAGATTTGGCAATGTAATTTTCTTTCTAAGCTTTTTTCTTTTAAATTGAATTCATTTCTCTTCCTTGCTTTGTGTGTGCACAGATCAATCCCACCTGCTCTCCTCATGTCAGTAAATCTATTGACACAATGAAACCACTTTTGAGAGAGAGCATTGCCTGCCCTGGGATTCCTGGTGCATAGCAAAGCAAATTTGACACAATTTCTAGAATTTTATGGCATTACAGCTGCTTTCCACCATGCTGCTTTTCTGTTCTCAAAAGCTCATGTCTCCCTTTCTCGATTATCCTTGCTGGAGAGCTGACTGCCATCTAGTGATCCCTGAACCTCCTTGTTCCCTATTGTCACTTTACAATATGCTTGTCTTACAGCTCCAATCTCTTAGTTTATAGCCTGCCCTCCTTCTCTTTCCCCCTAGTGTTATGAGCAATATCAATTATAAAGCTTTGAGACACAGCCTACCAATCCAAGCAAAGGACAGAATAAATGTGATATGAAGCCATAATTTTAGTCCACATAATTTTTTTCTCCATCTGTATTTTATAGAAAGGATATTGGATTTCTGTGTTTCACCATAACCTTGCTGTCAAATAAAATCCTTCAGCAAGGAGGTGGGTGGTTTAACCCACCAGCAGTGAACCATTGGTTATGGCTGAATGTATTTACCACATTAATATGCCCATCTACCCTGGCACATGCTGTCTGTGCTTTTTTGGCTGTTCCTCTGAGTGATTTGGTGCAGCTGCCTGTGTGTTGAGGGAGAGATAGAGACCAACTGTTTCCAGCACCATGGCAAAAAAACCCACTTGGAGCAAACCCTAATGACTCCATGCTGCAAAAGTGAGCATCCTCACTGCACAAGTCCTTAAACCTCAGCCATCCCCCAGCAGGTACTTCCCCCAGCAGTGACAAAATGAGATACTATATATAGAAATACCTTTTCTTGAGTTGTTTAGTCACCTAATCCAAATTAGACAGAAACTATCCTTAATTCATTAACAACTGAGCAAGGCTCAGAGGAGGTAAAGCTGTCTCTAACTGCTGATAATTAATTTCCACATCTAATCCAATTAAAATAAACTTCAAAGGGATTTTAAGCAAGAAATCCAAAATGTGAGGTATTTGAAATATGAAATATTACACTCTTTTACCAAACAGTCCTACTTCCCAAACATTTCCACTATAGCAAGTGAAGGTATTCCTTTCTATTTGTCTATATGTCCATTTGGAAATGGAGGAAGGAGGAGGAGGAGGATAGCAAATTAAATATTTCACAGTGGCAGGCAAACAGCATACTCTCCAGATTGACGTGTAGCCAGTCTGGTTTGAAAGGAAAAAACAAACAACAACCGTGAGACTAATGTTGAGCTGGCAGATTTTTCCACAGATCAGAATAGCAATCATATTAAAAAGACAGGTGCTCAAAAACACTAGAGAAATCACTGTGATTTATTCAGTGCATTCAGGGAATCCCAGCCACATGTTGATCTTGGGAGAAGGGCTAAAAGCTTCATTTTTCAGCAAGCAGAGAAGGAAGGGGCAGTTTGTCTGAAGACCATGAGGACCCTAGAAAAAGCAATATATCAAAGCATTACAAATACAGTTGCTTCAGGCCGGAGAACTACTTATGTCCTGGGACAAACCAGCCAAAAGTTGAAGTGCAATGTACCTGGGGTTAGCCACAATGATCAGTGAGCTTTGTAGGTCTAGAGATGGTGTAATCAACATAATTAGCTTTGAAAATGATTCTGGTGAGACCTGTAATTTCTTTTCTCTTAGATCAAATTATTTTTCAGAAGAATTGAAGAAGCAAGCCTGCACAGATACTCGGGGAAAGTGCATGGAGGAGGAATTTTGCAAATTACCTGGGTCTCTTTTCAGCCACTGTTTTCTTGATTAACAAAAGTAGCTGCTACTGTGTCCCTGCCTCAGTCTTCCAATTTGGAAAAGGCGATAAATTGTGGCAGTCTTGGTCTAGCATCTCATAACCTACAGAGGTAAACATGATTCAAAAATAGTTTCCTGCAACAGAGTGTACTGCAGGTATATCTGTATAACACGGTCAGTGCTGGCATTGCAGGTCACAATCATGTCTCCAGCTCAGTTCCAAACTGCCTTCAAAACTCCTTCCTAAAAGCCAGGCAAATGGGGTGAGCTGTATACCTCCTATCCTGCTAGCAGCACTTGGGCTGATAGTTTGAGGCCAGCTTATCTACAAAAGCTCAAGTCATGGGATATGCTGTGGAGAAGGCACCCTTTTGTGCTGGGCATTTGCACTGCTGGCAGAAAGCCTCATACCTAGCAGTCAGCTGCTAAACTTAGCAGCAAACAGTGGGGATGTTCCAATCCGGCTGTGGCAGCAGGTGGCTTAGCAATAATTAGTCACATTCTTCTCTCCTCACAGGCATCAATTCATTTCCACATTATGTCTCTGTGTCTGTCTTATTGATTAGTGATACACAGCACAACCCGGGGAAGCCATTCCTGGTCAAACAAAACTCTCGACAAACATGATGGAAAATAAGCCATGAAAATCGTCTACCTAAGCAAAGTACTCAATAAAAACAGAAAACAAAGTCTACAGGAGACAATCTGTGTTTTCTGTGACGCTGTCCACTCATAACGTGTTGTAGCCAAGCTGCAAACCTAAGTGCTGCAGGCATCTTCCCATGGAAATTATTCATAGGGAGGTACAAGCTTCAGAAACACAAAGGGTTATGTCCCCATGAGCTGGGATCTCTGGCTTGCAAGGCTCAGAGTTCACTGAAAGAGAGATCTTGTCCCAGGGCAGCCTTAAAGGTTGGTGCATTTTTGCAAACAACGAGCTGTCCTTGAGAGATGAAACCTGGCTCAGCAGATGTCATTGACTTCAGCACGAGCAGCTTCCCACCGCAGCAAACAGTGTCACAGAGCACCATCCACTTTGCAGGTTGGACTAATTAAAGGGCAGCTATTCTGCCAGCTGGAAAACCAATGTCTTTTGTACTCTGATTACGGAAAGCATTCATTTGCTGGATACCTTTATGAAGTAAAATAGCTCTCAAGGCCCTTTGATTAAAAAGAGAACAAACACTATCACCTCTGACAGATGCAGAGAATATTTTGTTTCCCTGGATTCGTACAGCATCAGAATTCAAGGAGTCTTGAAAATGCTGGTTTCCACACTCTGAAACGGAGTAATTCCTTCCTTCCAAACACTACCCAATATTCCACTGGACTGCTGAGAAAGCACCAGGAATTGAATTGTAACATTGGTTATTTCATGTTGCTTCCAGTGATAATGGGGCACTTTTTCCTATTGTAAAAGATCATTTTGTAGCTCATTCTGTTATTTGGGCTGTAAAAGGTTTGCTTTGAGATGTTTATTATTTACTCAATACTTAATTGCCATGATAGAATGCATTCACAGAGCAGCACATACTGATTTTTATTAGCAATTGGGTGGTTCTGTTTTTCCTTAAGAAGCAAACAAAATATTTCCTGTTGAGTTTCAGTTATCCATTGATCCTTAGGCAAAACCAGCAAAAATTCAGAATAATATGGCTGTGATATAATACACATACAGTTTTATTGTGGAATTGGTTTTGTCCATTTATGTTTCTGATTGGCTGCTTGGGCAGAAGGAAATTAAGCCATAAAGAATAAGTTGTTGTACATGATATTTCAATTTTGGAGGAATGGCAATAGAAATGAGAATGCTGGGGGCTCACATACATTCATCTCTCTTGGTATCCAGAAGTAAAATGAGATGTCACATAAAGCTGCCCCCGCTCTTCACAGCTTTTTTCATTGTAATATTTCAGTAAAAAAAAAGGCATTAAAAGGAAAACCAAACCCTCAACCCGTGTTGCTGTAAACAGCTTGAATGTGACTCTGTTTTTACTACACTGCTCTCTACTTTATCTCTCCAGCCATGCCTTTTAAGTCTGTCTGACTATCATGACATTTCACCCAGCACCAAATGGGCAGCAGTGTGGATGTATTGCTTATAAACAGGTCTGAAAGGTTGCCCTCAGCTAGTGTGTATTTGAATAATCTTTGCATGCCTTTGGGCAGGTGGTAACTAACCACAGCATGACCGTGCTGTGGGAAATAAAATCTATTCTCCGATCAGCATTTCTCCTTTCTTTTATTTAGTTTTCCTTTTTTTCTTTTTGGCACCTGAAAAACCAATTAGCAAGAGAGAGTAAAAGGAAAATAAGTCACTTAAAATACCCCATCACATTAAAAGTACAGATTTAAAATGCAGTTTGATAAGTAGATCATTTATTCTTTTGCAGACACCATTACTTTTTTCTGCAGTGAAAGAGAACATTTTCTTTTCATGGCCACTGGCATGCCAGCAGGGGGTTGACTTCAATGAAAGGTACACTTAGCCATAAATTTTGATATGGTGTCAAACTGTCATGATTAAGGAATTACATTACGTTAGGTCATGAAAAGTGAACAGAAATATTATAAAGAAAAGATGGCATCGTACTACGTAGCAAGGCGAAATGTCCTCATATGTATTGTAAGCAGACACTGTGATCAGTTTTTCTTAAGTATAAATTTTTCTCACGTAATGGGTTCATTGTACTGCTGCTCCATTGCTGGTCTCCTGTATGGGGCCATCCCAAAGGTTCCCGTAGTCCCCAGGACTCCATCGCTTCTCATCAACAGGTTCTGCACAGGACTGGCCATGAGCTCTCCCATGGTTCCCAAGCCAAGAAATCAGCAGAAATGGTGACTGCTGAAGAACCAAACCTGCTGATGGAAACAGGGAAAGACTTTTTTTCTCCCGATGTTCATAAAAACAGTTTTAAGCACCTTGGTTTTCTTTTTCCCAGGAGAACACATGTATGTATATAGAAAAACACACTTAATAAAAAATTTGATTTTTTAAGAATGAAACAAATAATAATCCTCCATCAAACTTCAGGAGTCTCTCAAGTTTTTGTTAATATAGACTTAAAGTTCAAAATAATCTGAATTTTAATGTAGAAAGCTATTGTCTGAAAGAGATACAAACTGCTTGGCTGAGCAGCAGTATATTAACCCATAAAATACATGGCTTAATCTTTTGACTGTTTATGATATGTTATATTGTATCTAGTACATATGTATAATAAATATGGATTAGATCATTTTTATGTGCACTGTTTCAAATTTGTATATAAAAACTATGTATAAAAATGCTAATAATATATAATAAACTATGCTAATGTATAATAGAAATTATATATATATAAATATTTTCAAAGACACCCATGTGTTCAAGTATACATACATAAATGTATCTATATGTATTTGAAATGGTGTGAGAAAAATAAATACATAAACAAACAAATAAACAATGTCTATTGAAATTTAAGGGAAGTGGATAGGGTTTACCCTGCCGTGTGTCCTTCACTCTGCCTTGATTATTCTGAATCCAGAATCCACGTCAGTGTTGTCATTATCCTTACTACTTTCACCTCTGTTTTACTTTGGATACCACTGACAACCCTGGAGTGAGATGTAGTAACGGTATTTACCATGGGCAGAAAAGCTTTACTTTGGAGAATCATACTTTAGGTAATTTCTTTCCAATCAACAAAACAATCCACTAACTTCTCTGGGTATTAGTGAAAAGAAGATAAATACTAGATTTTTAAACCATACAGAAACATCTCTCTCTCCTCTTTCCCCACCACATTGTCACCCACAGCCACAGTCCCTCTAGATGTTCTTGTCCTGGCATGGGTTGCTCATGGCTGGAGTCCCTTAGGGGTGTCCCTGCCTCAGCATTGATCATCCACGGCCACATTCCTCATGGATGTCACTACCCTTTTTGGCACCAATTGTCTTCTCACAGAATCATTAAGATTGGAAATTACCTCCATGCTCATCAAGTCCAATCCTTAACCCCAAAGGATGGCCATGCTGGTTTCTTTCTTAATTTTTTTCTGAACAAGGCCACTGTGTTTTTCACTGACTGGATAGTAGTGGAGATTTGTCACACCATAGTTTGTCCATCATTACTTTCATGTGTCCTCGGGCCAGTGTGCTGCTGATTTCAGTGGCCTGTGACCCTCTCCAGAACAGTCCCCTTGGTAGGAGAGCCTGCAGCATGTACCCCAGTCTGTAAGGTATGACACTGTAAAACTTCACCCATCACCCCTTAAAACAGGTATTTGAAGATCATTTTCTGAGTGTTACAAGTTAACCCGAAGAGTCAAACTGAACAGTCATTGCTCCAGTGCCCCCAGCCCAGGCTGTGTGCTGCTCGTGGAGGTTGAAGAACCCTGACCTGCACTTGGCTGAGAAGACACCTTTGCACAGACTGGTTCTTGTGAAACACATGAAGTGAGGCAGTGGCTGAAGTTTCCCTATGGGATCAAATTATTTGCCTTAAATATTCAATTACTCGGTAAACTATCAAGCAATATCCTTTATGAGGCTGGCAGTGAACTTACTGAATTGGAAGGAGAGCAGCAGTCTGTGTAACCAGTGCTGGCCTGGTACCCATGAGAAGTGGGAAGGTATGTCCATGTAGAATAAATATAGGAAATGTTGCCCCTGGGTCACGATGTACTACTAGCTGTGAAGACTTAGGACAGAAGACCTTAGCAGGGCCTATTGCAAGCCAGTGCAGTTCTTGACTTAACTACAAAACTGAAGGAAATCTGACAGAGCAGAGCACTGGGGACAGGATGGAGACAACCTTTTCATCCACATTACACACCACATGGTGATATCTTGAGCGAGAGATGACTCAGTGCTTTGAACAGTATTCATTGTGCTCCAGCAGATTTTTGTTTCCATGGGCACTAACCCAGAAATTCATGCAGGCTAACCTCCTATATTGTTTACCTTGCTGTGACTGCCGCAGATTCTTATTAAAGGTTCCAGTGACTTTGCTCCTATGCCATAATAACATTCTGCTTGTGAAATGAATTGAGTTTCTTTCCTGCAAATGCCAGACTCCTGAACTACTCATTCAGGGGGAAGCAGGTATCATAGAATGGTTCAGATTAGAAGAGACCTTAAAGGTCATCTAGATCCAAACCCCTGCCATGTACAGTGACATCTTTCAATAGACCAGGCCACTCAATGCCTCATCCAACCTGGCCTTTAATACTTAGTGTGTTGGCGCATCCACAGCTAGAGGCAGGAAATTCACAACTATGCACATCTCCTTAAGAAAGATAAATGGAAAAATAATGTGCTGAGCTGATATTTTTTGAGGTTTCTGGGTTTTCTGATGGCAAAGGGTAGGAACTTAACACTGTGTTTAAGCCAGGGTCTCACTGCAAGTGCCCACCAGAGTAGAAGGCCATGAACTGGACTCTTCAGGGCTTTAGCCATCAGGATGTTTTTAAACTTTTCCAACTGAAAATGCTCCTTTCTTATCATAGGTCTTGTCTAAATATGGTCCCAATAGTCTGTAAAAGTAAGGAGGGGTTTCTTATTTAGTGTGTGAGTGGAGACAATATGTTGAGACTACACTGTGCTTCCAACATTCCTTTCTGTTGTCTGGGTACCCCTTTCACTATTTCCTGCCCACTCACAACCACAGTAATTCATGCCATGTACTTCTGTCTTGTTTCCATACCAGTCTATCTCACGACAGCAGGAATAACTGCAATAAACAACATCATTCCTTCCACATACCCAGACTAGCTTTTACATGGCAATGTCTCCTGTCATTATACCTTTGAAAACTGGCTAGTTCTGGACAAGAATGGTTTTTCTGCCTTCATGCTGCTTCATGCTTCCTTTGACTGCTTGGGCCCTCTGGAGCCATTTGCAAGCAACATACACTTTGAGGAACTTTTTCCCATTTATGGCAATATTTCTGGGAAGCCTTTAGCCCATGGCCCACTAATGACACACCTCTTAAAACACTTGGCAATGGCTGCTTCGTCATCTTTTCTGGTGGCTGATGATCAGAGTGTGTTTCCCTCTCATACCTGGAACTGTCATGCTGGCATCATTCTTTCCCAAGGAACAAAGCTGTCAATCACTTTTTTCTTTTTTTTTTTTTTTCCTTTTTTTTTTTCTTATCTTTTTCTTTTTCTGAGGAAATAATTTGTATGTGCCTCTTGAGCGTCTTTTGGCAAATGTGCTGATCAGTGGTTTAGCATCAGTGATGTTTTGCAGTGGAGCTCCAGACTTCAGCTGTAGCTGATGCACAGAACTGTAACACTGCAGAAATGGTGTTGACTTGGAACTGCCTTTAATCTTACACAATCTGCTCCTTTGGTCTTCCCCACTCATTATGTGGTGACTGTATTAATAGCTCTTGGCCTTCTGACACAATGTGCTCATCCATGGATGGCAAATCTTTTAGATATTGGCAGCAAATTTAGCTTAAAAAGCACCCCAACTCTCTCATTACTGATGGTGCCAAGACTAATCTCTGTCAATGTCAAATCTGGTAACAGGGCCAAGGACTTAGCATTGCTTCCCTAATTTGAATTTCAGATCTATTCTCTTCCTTTCAATCCAATCTTGTCTGTTTAGTCCTTTTCCCTTGGTGTTTAACCATATGCTGAGGAATCCAATTCTTTTTATGGCTCTGAATCAAGATGGGGAGACCTATTGTCTCTCCAAATCCTGATGCTAGGTTGTTTAAATTTCTTCTTTTCAAACTGAACCTGATGATATGAACTTCTCTGCTCTCTGTTCCCTACTGAAAGAAGAAGACGGAGTGTGCATTTGCTTATGCGCTGCCAAGGATGTGTGGTTTCTGCAGCTGTACAGTGGGTCCTCATGCATGTGCAGGGAACTATACATTTCCAGGAAAATGAGTCTATGGGTAATACAATCTCCTGAACTCTTTTTATTGTAGATAAGTGATTTTCTTCTTTTTGCTCTGTGCTACAGATTTTTTACTGTTATTTCCTGCCTATTTTGCAATAATTATATGAAAATGAATCAGTAAATGTTTACAAAATACTCCAAACCTAAAACTGCTAGAATAGTACTAAGTATTATTTTAATTAGAATTAATAGCAATACTAGAACTAGATTGAGAGCCTTTCCAAGACTGTAATACTCATTTTCAGAGAGAGACCTTAAACTGACCTGATTATTTAGCAAGTTACAGCTACATAGTGTAGATAATTAAAAATAAATTACTATCAGGGTTCTAAAAGTAATTGAAAATCATGTTAATAAATTTAGATGGAAGAGAAAAAATACCTCAGTGCAAAAAACAAACCAGCTCATCTAGCCATCCCAGGGGTTTCTGAACAAGTGCAAAGGATTGAAGCCTACAGGATATAGAACAAACCTAAAAATCTCTGGACACCACTGGCAATTATTAGTGCTTGCCTAAAGACTTGACCTCTTAAGAAGTGGAGCAGAATCAACATGGCCAAGTGTGTCTAGCAGGGAGCTGGATGTAACTATCCCTTGAGGCAAAACAGAGCGCAGAATATGATGACAACGGTTTGCAGGTAGATCAGGTCATGCTCTGTTTGGATTAAGTGCTGCTGGAAGCTGAAAAGGGCCTTTGCTGTCTCATTTATCACAGAATCAAAAGCACTCCAGTGGTTGATTGCATCCACTTCCCCATGTGATAAGCACAGCCAGTGGTTCTCCAGCTCCAGATACGACCTTCCATCTGGAAACCGCAGTATTTACTACTTGGGCTTAAAATAGACATAGCTGACAAAGTTTATGTAGACAAATGGATAGTGTGGACAGACCCAGAGGGCTGTGACCAGGAGCATGCAGTTCTGCTGGAGCCCAGACACCAGCAGTGTGTCCAAGGGATTAATACAGAGCCAAGTGCTTGTCAACATCTTCATTGAGGACCAGATGATGGGAGAGAGTGCACCCTCAGCAAGTTCACAGATGCTACAGAACTGGGAGAAGTGGCTGATACACCAGAGGTTCATGTTTCCATCCAGAGGGACCTTGACAGGCTGGAGAAATGGGCTGACAGGAGCTTCATGGAGCTCAACAAGGGAAAATGTCAAGGCAGTTGAACAATAAGAAATAATCCCAGGCACCAGCAGACACTGGTGACCAGCTGACTGGAAAGCAACTCTGCAGAGAAGGACTTCAAGGTCTTGGTGGATGGTGAGACAACTATGAGCTGTAATGTGCCCTCACAGCAAAGAAAGCCAACAACCTCCTTGCATGAGCAAAAGCATTGTCAGAAGGTTGAAGGAGGTGACCTCTGCCCCATTGCACAGTGCTGGTGAGGCCACATCTGGAGCAGTGTGTCCAGTGCTGGGCTCCTCAGGAGAAGAGGCACATGGACATGCTGGAGAGACTCCATGAAGAGGCTATGAAGATGGTTAAACAGCTGGAGCATTTTGAGAAAAAGAGAGTCTGAGAGAGCTGGGACTGTTAATCCTCTGGACAAGAGAAGGCTGAGGAGAATCTTAACTAAGTGGATAAATGCTTGATGGGGGGAGTAAAGAAGAGGGAGCCAAGCTTTTCTGGGGGCTTTTTGAGCAATGGACAAAGGTTGTCACAGTGCAACAGCTTTCCCAAGCCCTGCTCATTGTTAGGTAGAGCAGCAGAGCAGAAATGCTGTCCCTGAAGAGCTCAGATTCAGTCCACAATTTACAAGTAAGAGGTCAGCAGCAAATTTTCAGGATGAGCGTGATGTAGCATTTTGCAATTCAAAAGCTTGCTGGTGCTACTAACTGCCCTTAGGGAAATCCCTCAAAGTCAACAGGAACCTTATCATTCAGGAAGAAGGAGCACAGAACATTAAGAATTCAATCCTATGCACTCTGGATATTCAGTGGGTTTTTTGGGTCAAATTTCCCTGTTCACATGGTAGAATAGGAAGTAGGAAAGACTGAGATACAAAATTTAGAGTCCCCCCAAAAAACAACTGTGTTAAAAAAAAAAAAAATTAGAAGCCAACATGACAGGAAAGAAAGTCTGTTACTTTGGACTAGGTGCTGAGGGAGAAAAACAAAATCAAAGCATCACTTTGTGATGAGGCAGAGCTGCCTGTACCCCTGTAGATGTGGATCAGCCACTACAGGGATGAGAAAGAGAGCTGCAGTAGGAAGGAGTAAAAGGAGATGTTGCAGATAGCAGTAGTCAAGAGGTCAGTTACTCACTTACAAGGAGATTGTGACGCTTGTGCATTTGTGCTGCCTCTAGTGCTGCCACAGATTTTTTTTATTCTCTGATTTTAGTATCTGTGTAAATGGCCTCAGCAGTGTATGAGTTAATATTATAACAATGGTATGGTTGGACTTGGCATATACTTTGTTATCCAGCTCTTTTCTCTAACTCCTGCTTGGGTGCTCAGTCCCTAAGCTTGGCAGCCAAGAGCTGCTGCACTAAACGTGAGTGAAATGAGAGTCTTGACTGTTCATGGTTTAATCAATAATAGATTTAGGAGATGAAGTCGCCCGTGCTCTTCATTTTTGAATCTCAAGCCCCATCTGCTGCTCGCTCACTGATTTGGTCTCATCCTGTGAATGCCTCTCTGATGATCTTGTTTACCACAAGTAAAATACTTGCCACTCAAGAGTTCAGTCAAGTACATACTTTTGCGGTCTTACCAATTATGGAAAATATTGGTATTGTCAAAATACAATCTCTTTTGCATCATAAATGCTGCCTGATATCACATGAATGCTTATTTTTGAGCATTTTTTCACCTGAAAAAATCTCTATTAAAGACTGCAATATCAGACAGAGGAGGTCTGGATGAGTAGATCCTTCCTCCATCTTGTGTTTAACTTTCTGCTGATGAATAAGATATAAGCTAATCTCTACTTCCAGAAAGCACATTTGCATAACAGGCCCACATACATTTTGTTCACTCTCTTTTGCTACTTCAGGGCCACAGTTGCACATGCAGAGCAGGTATGAATATGTAAGGCAATTCTCATGGATTTTCTTAGGAACAGTTGGCAGAAGGCTATTAATATGGATGCCCCAGTGCTGACAATTAGGAATAGGGAAGGACACACACCGGTTGCACTAAGCACCCCATCAGCAGAACATCTGCCTTCTGCCTCTCTCCAAAGCCAGCTATAACTGGTCCAGCCGCACCAGTTGCTCTCTGCCGACTGCTCCTCGTGTAAACAAGCCTCAAACCTTCTGCATGTAGAGTATTTCCACACACAACAATATTGTAGGAACTGTGCAAGTAAAAGCAGGAGCATTCTGTTCCTAGGTACCAGTTCCTGCTGTCCATTGACCTGTGGTTTCTGCCCAAGCGATGCATCCTGGCAGATCCAAACAACAAAATAAACTGCTACAGGCAAGGCAGGAAGGTTTGAGAAGTTTGGTCCCAGGGTTTTACCACAACCTTCCAGTAATGTTTCAGAGTGTTGTTATCTCCAGGACACAGCAGACAGAATCTGCAAAATCTGTTGTGTTGCTGAATCAATAAACTCTCTCTTCCCTAAAACCAGATCAGTAAATAAAGAAAATTTACTACCAGACTTGAATTCAGAAAATAACTTTGGTTCAGCTGCAATGCAATTGGGTGCAAATCCCCTGAAGTGTGTGAAATTTCACCCTTTTACACCAAGATTATGTGCTTTTTAGAACAACCAACTCTTTTCTACAAGGCCACTCACACTGAAATACTGAAAATCTCCATGGGAAGTGAGGGTGGGTCACCTACACTCTTCAAACTTAGCATGCACTGTCACTTCATGGCACACCAGCTGTGGGTGCATCATTTGATTTTTAATGGCCTTTGTGTGAGATAACAGACTCATAATAGGTTGATTTGTGGCTCACCAATAACCATGGAAAAGCACAGTATTTCAGTCATCAGAGAAAGACACAAACACATTTCCATGTGTAGCTATAGAGAATGTAGGTAATAGAGTAACTACAGAGTGATACTTCAGAAGCAATTATACCAGTTCAGCTTCGACTACATAGGACAATCTATTACCTCAGAAGTTGCCCATTTCAGTTATGTTCATCCTGGAGAAGGTTTGTTTTGCTTCAGCAGTATCAGTCCTCTCAAGAGAAAACATCATCTGTCTGTGTACTTGAAAATTTAACTTTGTATCCTAATTGAAATTGATGCACTCAGGAGAAGACCTTCTTGTTGCACTTCTCTTCAAGTTTCCTGCAGAACTGTCTGCAGTTTTTTTTCCCTCAATACCGTCTGCATATTGCCACTTAGTCATGTCTCTTATTGCAGCATATTGGCATGAATACTGGATGATGATTTGGAGATGCTTAGTACTTCAGGAAAAATAATTGGAGCACAACCTCAGGTTTAACCCATCACCTTATTCTCATGCACAGCAGCGACTTTACTCTGTATTTTTAATAGGGATAACTCCTAATTTCCTGCATCTTATTTATTGGAGATTGCTTTTTGAATGAGATTTGGGCATTTTTTTCCCCAAAGCTGAGTAAATTACTCATCCACCTCTTTAAAAACTCATATCCTTTTAAAGCAGTTTAGATTCTACCAAACTTGATTATCTGGGGAAAGTGTTAAGGAAGCTTTGCTCCCATTAACAGGTTTAAGTTTCCCGTGACAAGGCAGATGATGACTTGACATTCCATTCTACTGCATCTGAGTTTCTCAGTGCCTGCTGGTGTAAGAGAAAAGTTGGAGTTAGGCCCTTAGCTTTGCATTCCCCAGTCACCTCTTTTCAGCTTGCAGAATCATAGACAGGGCAGCTGCTGGGTGTGTGCAGAATTACACACTATCACTTTTCTTTTGGTTTAACTGTCTTGTCATATTGTCAGACACTTGACACAAGACAGATTTTCAAAAAGCCAACAGAAGTGTGAACAGCACAGTACAGTAATGGCACAAGAACTGGCAAGTACAGAGCATAAAAAACATAAACAGTCATTTACCATTTCTTGGTACGTGCCCCCACCACACAAAAGGTGAAGTAGAAACATTTGAACTAAATTTGAGTATAATATAAGATTCTAGTATAATTTTCTGTGAGACGTCTGCCCTAGTTTCTTTTATGTTTTCTTTTATGTATTATATCCATTGTAAATTGAAAACAAACACAATTTTATTTATAATGCATACCTGAAATAGAAGATGTGATTAAAATGAGATGTATTTTGCCATTTGCATCATTTGTTCACTAAGGAAAAACATTATTTGGACTGACAATACTTCAATTTTTTGGCAAAATGCACAAATATTTACAGATGGAAACAAATAGATTTTGTGTATGTGTTTGTGTGTAATGAAATTCTAATATATTATTTTTTAATACTGGAACAATCAAAATATTTCAAAATTTGGAAGCATGTAGTATACTATATATTATATAAGTAGTATTCCTCTAACAGTATTTCAAGACTAACTTTAGCTACATTTTATTTTTTAAAGCATGAGTGAAATGCACAAAACTAAACTAAAATATCTCATTTGGGATTGAACTAAAAGAATTTCTGTCAGTTGAAATACATTTTCTTCATTATATTTTTGGTTTAGTTGTAGATTAAGTCATACTCAAAACACAGCATTACTGGAATAGGCTGGCACATAGAGACAGGATGCTTTGTAATACATATTGTCAAAGACAAGTGAAACACTGGAGAGAGGAAAGCTGCCTTAGCACAGATATGAAACTGGGAAGAAGGACTTTGTGTCACTCTTGAAAACACTTCTTTCCTACAAGAAAGCAATGCATACACACTCTGTAACTCACTCTTCTGGAGAAAACTATCTGCCTCTGCTATCAGTCATGTTGGTGAGAAAAAAAGGAGACAGACAGAGGAGTCTAATAACAATCCCTGTGTTGGCACACAGGACAGAGTCAGATTAAATATGTGATTGGTCCCAGGGCCACCAAGATACCTGCCAGTAATTTCACACAAAATGAGAAGAGTCCCCAGATCCCTGAACTCTGTGTCTGGTCCCTAAGAGATAATGTGGAGGCTGAAGAAGGTGGTAGCAGTGACAAAACAGAGAAATCTTAAAGATGCTATGGTCATTTTAGCCTGCCATCCCCTTGGTAGGTATTAGACATGACAGTAGCAGAAGTCTAGCAGAATACTGGCCTCCTGCAGATTACAAGTCCTTACTACAGCATTTCCAGGAAAATGCCAGGATACCCTAGTGACTGTTCTACACATGGATATCATTTTGTGACAGGCTACTGAGCAAGGGCTGCAATGTCCACTGCTGCTGTTATGGTAAAGGCAGAAGAAATGAAAGGAAATTATTTAAGACTTCATTATCAGATTTGGCCTGGGTACAAGGATCCAAAATATTTTTACTGCAAAGACTAAGGTTTGGAGTTTTTGTCATGGTACTTCAACTTTATTTGCACAGTATCCTTTTAGTGTTTTCAAGGAAATAGTTAAGCTATAGAGATTACCTAAAGGATGTTCAGCACAGCAGGACAGTACCACTGGGTGGATGTGATTTCCAGACTAATCAGTTCACCTTTCTGTATGTTTGGGTTCCTTCTTATTTGTTGATGCTTTGTCCAGTGCAGGTAATACATAGAGTTTACATTTCACTGAAGACGAGTGATATAACATTTAAAGTATTCCTTTGCTAGACAAGAACTACATACAGATTCTGTGCTGTCAGCCCTTAAATCTCCAAGACCATGGCAGCAGTTCCCTTGGATCTAAATGATGGCACATATTTGTTTGAATGTTCTTCTCTAAATCGTGAAGATCATGCACTGTAGATCTGCAGTCCCTGGAGAATTTGATATAGCTTCTCTGACATTACAGCTGGCGAGGCCCAGAGTCAACGCCCATATTCCAGTTCTGTATAACCACAGTGTGGGGGTTTTTTTCCTTTTTTTTTTTTTTTTCCTTTATTTTCCTTTTTAAAATTTTTCTTTAACAGTTCTGGACTTCATTGACCTTAAAATCCTTTTCAAATAAATTTCAAAAAAATTACATTTCTTAAAGAAAAAGCAGACAGACATTTCTGAGTACTGCTTCCAATTATCTTCTCCATTTGCTACTGATCATTTCTCGGAGAGCCAGTTCTGGCCAGGTTCTGAATGTCGCCTGCTATTTATTTCTCCTTCTTCCAACTCCATGCCTGACCTAACATGACATCAGTTTGTCCAAAAGGTGGCACTGCATCTTTGAGCATTTTGTGGACTAAAATTGCTCTGGTGCAGAAGAGGTCTTCCGTATAAATTAGTAGAGCTGCTTTGCAGATGTGCTAAATATTTTCCACTAGCTTTTCAACCATGGATCCTTCCTAAAGTGTGTCCTTAAAGTTTTTAATAATTTAAAGCTTTGATAAAAACAAAAGCTTGACCTTGAGTTTTCTGACATCTAATTTTCATGCTGTGGCTAAAAGCAAACTCTCCAGCTCAGCACATCAGGGTAAGAGAGAGCTCCTTTGTGTGAGGCTCTATCAGGAGAGTTGTGATACTGAGCTTCCAGAAAAGCCCACCAGTACAGAGAAATTGTTGTCCTTTTTGATCACTTGCTCTCTCCCTCTCAATTTTTTTTTGTCTTGCAAAAAATATAGTTTTAGTATAAAAGGTAAAAACTCTTACTTAAGACACCTCTTTCTCCTCCAATCAGCAGGCACAAGTCACAGTCACAGTTTTTCAGGCCCTGGACAGTCTTAAGAGCATACAGTTTGGTAAAGGAAATAAAAAACTGTTCTTTCCACAACACTCCCCACAAAGCAGCTGAACTCACATCATGATGGTATGTCCCAAATTAGCTCCTTGGCTGGGCTGCAGTCTCTCTCTCACAGTTGTCTGGTACCACACAGATGTTAGGACTAGCAGTAATCCATCTCCCTGATTTTGGTCTGCTTTCTCACTAAGACTTTTTTGATCCCTCCTTCCTTGCCTCTTGTGTTTCTGAGTCTTGCTGAGCCCTGGCTCAAGGCACCTGTTTTCTGATTCCCAAAGCTGCTACAGAGATGCCAGATGACCACTCTTCCTGCCTTCTCTTCTGAAGTCTATCTCCATTCCCCGTATATCTTCCTTGCCTTTGGAAATCCAATTACTTGTCCCCTTTCTGTCTTCTGATGAGTTTGGCTTCTTTTTTCCTGAATTCCCATCCCCCTCCTTCATTTCCCTTCTTTGGGAGACCAGATGTCAGTTTTCATGTTGACAGTCAGCTCTAGTCTTTCACTCCTTGAATTAAAATTCCTGGATTTCTGGCAGCTTTCTACTTTCCTGTTGATTGCTAGAGTTTCTCTCTACAGTTTCTACTCAGCCTTTTCACACCGTTCAGTCAATTCCTGATTTTCTTCCCCATAATCTAGTCTTTCCTTTGTTTTACAAGCCCTCTGATGAATTTCAGTCTCCTAGCACATCCTTTAACCTGTCTTTTCCTCTCCCAAACAGCATTCCACCCCACTTCCCCTGATTCCTTTCCTGTGATGTTTTCCATTGATTTATGGCTGACTGTAATCAGCAGGCATCCTTCAATTTTTTACTTCTCTTTTCTGGCCTTGCTGCAATAGTTGTGTTGCCCTGATTTACACTTAGAGCCCAGTAGAGCAAGAAACCACATCCAGGGACAGTTCAATTGCAGGAAGCTGTGCTCTACAATTGGGAAGGAAAAGAAACATCTGAAAAGCTTGAAGAAACTCTGTTTTGGTGTTTGAGGTTGATCAATGCCACAAAGCCTTAATGAGAATTTACCATCGAACTCTTACCTAACTTTTAAAAACCGCACACCATGATATACTGCTGGTATGTAAGATGTGCTTCAATAGCACTTATGAGCTATAGGACAGATGCTGTAGCTATCTATGGCTTTGTGAATGTTTTATAATGATCTCATGCTCCTTTCTGAGTGGTCAAATGAATAATGTAAAGTGCCATGATGATGAGAACTGCCTGACTACTTACATAGATGTGGGAACTATCCATGGGGTAATTAACAAGCATTACCAATGAATGCTTAATCCTTAAGAATCTATTGTAGCAAGAAAGTCTTTTTTCAAATTTTTTTTCTCATTAATCCAATCATCTTCATGTTTAATTCACTTGTTCTCCAGTGAGACCTGACAGTACTGCATAAAAATATCTTTTGCAGTAAAACACGTCTTTAACAACTTGGACAGGATACAAAACCAGATTCCCACCAGAGAAGATTTTTTATCTCCAAGCATATTGCAGCCAGTTTCCTTCCTAATTAATCCTACATCCACCCCCAAATTCCATTTCAGTTCCCAAATGAAAATTGATGAGGCAGTCAACCGCAAATAAGCACAATATTCCACCAATAGTGCAGTCAGCACCATTTCCAGCTTTTATGGTTTCATGTCCCTTGGACATTCCCTGCATCGACCATGCTTCCATGAAAGCTTCAAGTTATACTCACAGAGGGGTTTTTTAACGTGAAGTTTGATCAAAGAGTCAGCTGTGTACATGTCACAATGAAACAGGATGGGCAAAGCTCCTCTTTCCTGGTGAGCAAAGGCAGGGCCTGAGTGGCAGCATTCTTGAATGGGAGACCACATGGTTTGGAGCAAAGTAGGGATGCATGGACCACATAAGCTCCACTGAACAGTTTGCAGCACCATTCCCATGGCATGGTGTGCAACTGCAAGGCAACAAAGCTGCAAACAGCCCTGCAGAAGAGGACTTAAAATGACTTTTCCCAAAGCGAATGGTGTCCCTGGTCAGCAGTGGTATGGATTTGTCTCACCCCAGTGCTACCAGTCAGTGCAATCATTGCTGATGATGCTGATCCTGCCAGTATTTGTAACGTGTTCAGCTTCCTTGACAATGAAATTACGGCTTGTTCTTGTTGGCCTCCTTGTCAGAATCTTCTTGGAAACTGACATCCGGGAATGAAGTGCAAATTAATGTCTAAATATGATAGCTATCATCTTCCAAAGTACATACAAAGCTTAAATGTCTACAGTGCAATCATTCCCCTTCCTCAACAAAACCTATGTGAAATTCCATACCACCTTCCAGGAAAGCAAGTGTGTTTAGCAAAAGAACTCAGACCACCTAAGTCTTTGATTTTTGAATGTGAGGACACTCCATACTCATACAAATGAAAAATTTTCTGGTTTAGAGAAGCCCTGTGTTCGCTGACTTTGCCTCCATACAGAAAATTAGGGAGGAAATCCTGAAAGGTATGTTTTGTAGTTCAGAGGATGTTTAGAAAAGAAATAATTTTATTTTGAAGTTCCAAAACACTGAGAATTAAGTGGCAAAGTTAGGTATTGGCAATAGCCTTTTAAAGTAGCTCTAACAGCTATGGACATGTTTTCTTCTTCTGGGGCTTATCCATGAAGCACAGCTGTTGGTTGTTCAAAAAAAGGGAATCTTTTCATGTAGATAAAAATGCTCTGGCTCTAATGTTTTTAAATCTAGTTGCCTAGGTCTAGTAAAGTTTACTTTAAAGGGCAGTTTTTTTCTTTAGGAATTTCTCAGTAAATAACATATTATGCATATCTCAGTGGAGGTATTCTCAAAGCTGCTGCAAATGCTACTTTGAGGTAATGCTCCAGAAATTGGAGGAGTCCCAGCCGGGGGAACTACACAACAGAAAAACTGCCTTAAACATTAACTCTAACTGTAGCCAAACAGATTAATGAAATAACCAAACAGATTAATAAGAACAGTAATAGGGGCAATTAATGTGGTGGAGCTAGAAGACCCCATACTCCCCACAGACCTCCTTATTCTCTGCCCAAATAACAATTCCCTTGAAAAAGGGCAGTCATTTAATTTGTTTTAACAATTTGTAATTATAACTACTACTACTACAACTACAGCTGCTTCTATTACAACTACTACTGCTACTGTAACTATACCACAAATAAATGTGGTGCTTGTAATGGACAGGACCTAAAACTCTCTGGACTTATGCTCCATGCACAGCACATGGCAGGTTTTATCCTCCTCAGCAGCCTTAATCCTGACCCAGGGGAAAGAGAGTACCAGTACCCTCTATCCCCTTCGAGCCCTTTGCACACCTTCAGGCTCTCCACAGAACAGGAAGCTAATGCCAATAGTGATCTTTCTTTCTCATCATTAATATCACTAATGCCATCTGTCAGAGGGCACTGCCCAGGGACGCCAGCCAAGCCAGGTTAATAATGTGCTGAAAAAGCACATAGGAGCAGATATATTATCACCCTGAAGGAAATAAAACTCCAGATATATGAATTAGCTGTCTTTTTTGTAGGGCTGGGAAGTTAGCCTGAATGTTTTGCTCTAAAGAAAGCCTTGAGCCACATTCTTCCCAGATTCTCCCCTAACATATAGCTAAAATTGAAATTCAGCTAACCATTTACAGCAGGTGGCCGCTGTACATGAAACAAAACCATCATCAACTTCAGCAAGAGCTGGATACAACCCATAGATTGTGAAAAAGCAACCTCATTTCATTACATTTTTTCTTCATTTTCATTCAGATGGAAAACAATTTTCATAAAGTTTGCAAGGCTGTTCAGGCCATCTGCCATTTGTGTAATGATGTCTGGTCCTGTAGTGTTTCTACTGATTGACTATTCACCTTTTACTGATCACGTTTCCAACTAATAAGAATTTACCCTATGGACTGTTTACATGTGTTAAGCTCTATTTTTTTTTTTAATAATTTTCATAGGTATATCAACCACTACATAAAGATGTACCTCTTCTGTGTGCCATCTTTCAGTCAACTATATTTGCAGTCCCTCAGTTTTCTAGAAATCAGCATTCATTCTTATCCCTGCATTTCCATTTTTATTCATTCTGGTTTACAGAAGCAAAACTTTGCCTGATGGAAAACCACTGTATCTGTTTTCCAGATACTTAGGGGACATGCCCTATTTTCATGGAACGGAGGAATTTCCAGCCCCTCATACATTGTGAGTATATGAGTCATGCCACAGATACAGGTTCTCAATATATTTTCCCTGGGGAGGAAACAAAATGTTCAGACCACTACAGTTTCTGGAGTTTCTCCTCGAGGGATAAGTCAAATCTTGCCTTCAGCAGAAGTTGATTTCAGTTGTGTTTCAGTGTATGGATCACAGAGTTAAATTGGCAGAGTCCTGGAGGCCAGGTGACACAGTTTCCCCACCTCTCCAGTCCATTGTGTTCAGGCTTCACTAACACCTACAGCTTCGCTAGTTATTTCACTGTGTATAAAAAATTAACAGCACTGACAAAATAAAACTTGGCTGTATATTCTCCTTGCCTATAGAGCTTTTTGGCTGCTAAAAAAAAATGTTATAGCTTGGTAAAGCTAAATTCTCTATGTTATTGCTGTCACACTCTCTAGCTTGCCTAAAAAGAAATTGTTTTGAAATGGCCTCATATTCTTTTTAACACTGACTATTTGTTTCAGTGTCTACTTTGTTGATAGATTTTGCCAGTGTTATGCTTGTTTCAAATTTGGGGGTGTTTCTTGAGGGGTGAAAAAGACAGAGGGTTTCCCTTCTGGAAGAATAGCTTTAAATATTCATCTTTTCAGTTCAGTAAAATCCAGAGCATGAAAAAGTTTTGAATGGTTTCTGCCTAAACAAAACAATATGATATCAGGTCTAAGCCGCAACAACAGGAATGACAAGTGATTAATATTCATGGTTTGACCTGGCTAGTCCTCCATATACACAAGTCAATGTGAATTCTGTGCATGGAGGCTTTAAAGAATCAGGTTTGTAGTTTGTAGAGCACTAAAAAGCCAGTGCTCATTTTTTTTAAATGTCACTGCACATCTAGTCATCAACACAGTAATACAGCACTGCTTAGGCCATTGGGTTTCTCTTGACTTAGTGCTAAATGTCACGTTTTTCCTGAAGAGCAACTACGCCCTGATGTGTGAGAAGTCTGGCACTCATTCTGTGAGGGGCAAAGTGCTCTGAGCTCCTAAGCCTCTGCTGGAGCCCATGTCCTCCTGCAGCAGGCTTCAGAAAAGGCATCCTTTTATTGCCACTTGTACCACATGAGAGAGGAAGGTGGAACCATGCAGATCCACAATGACCCACATTTCCTCCTTGGAGTTTGCATATACATTAGGTTTGTACATAAAAATTATGCATGTAACAGCTATTTAGTACTAGATTAATCCAGATAGTATCCTGTTTTATATAAGGACTGCAGTCAGGGGTCAGGTGCTTGTTTTATTTCCCCTGAGGATATACCACTGTAACTGGTGATTACAGTTACCTCTACTTTTTTTACTCTCTGCTGTCCTTATGCTCTTCTATTGAAGGCACTTGACAGAAACACAGCAGCTCGAAAGCAGCATATGCAGGCTCCAGTGTTCACCACAATCTTCTCAACACTTCCTCAAAAGGCCCAAATAAACATGCAACACATTTTCCAAGGCACCTAAAATTCTATTTTTGCATGTGATCTGCACTTCTATGATCTCTCCCAGCTGAGAACAACCACATTTATTTGAAATCATGATCTGAGGGGAAGAAAAACATCTCTTCCATCCCATAGCAGTGGCAAGAGGAGTGGGACCTCCACAGAAGTCAGATGTGCAAGATGGATTCCTAGGGATGGTTTTACCTTAACAACTTCAGATTTTAACCCAGGAAAACATCCTGAGCTGTTCTGTAACAAAAACCATTCTGCTCACCACTGCTTGAAACAAAGACATTTAGGAAAAATAACGTTTCACTAAGTCAGGAGGAGTGAGCAGAGAGTCATAGAAAAACTGGATTGGAAAGGACATTCAGAAGCTGCCTTAGTCTGTCCATGTAGACTAAGGAAGGGTCATTTATACCTCCTGCTTGTCTAATTGCTACTGATCCTCCTTGATAGAGATTGCTGTATCTCCATAGGCAATCTGTGCAAGTGCTTCCCTATGCATAGCTTTAGGAGACTTTTCCTGTTATTCTTGTTTGTGCTATCCATTATGGGAAGAAGGAACAGATTATTCTCTTCTCTGTAAAAATGTTTGTGGTCTGTTGTCATGTCCCCAGTCAGTTTTTAAGTTAAACAATCTCAAGTCCTTTAATCTTTCCCAAGAGGTCATACTTTCAATATCACTTTCTTCTAAACTGTCTCTGGTTTCTCTTTCTGATACCCAGAACTAAACAGACAGCTTCAGCTGAGTTCTTATAAAAAAAGGAACAAAACAGTATGCCTATGTACAAGCAGGGGAACCTGTTCCCCTGCTTGTACAACCTGATCTGATGGCTCCCATTTTAAAATGGAAACTATGTTTCAGTTTATCATGCCCAATAATATACATGTACATTAGTATTTTAGTTGTTACAAGAATATTTTGAAGTGGTTGACTTTGTTCCCACATAACATGGGTTTTTTTGTATTACAGAGCAATCTTGAGGTGCATGACCTGATTTTCTTTGGGATGAAACCAAACCAGATGATGCTCCTCAAGAATGCAGTTATTGAGCATTTTCTGCTAATGGACAGTCAAGTGTAGGATGGACAGTCAAGTGTAGATTTTGTAATGAGAAAGCTATATGAGACAGTGTTCAGATAAAAATATGTTAAATTAACCACTTCAACTCTAACTATAAAATCTTTCTATAGACTGGTATAATACAATCTATTTGTGATAAATCCCAGTGGACTATTATTTATCTTCTTGTTACCCTTCAGGTCCTTATATGTAGTGCAGTCATTTATTTGTTCTGGATTTTTTCCAGGAACTGGTGTTGATTGATCCTTTCCCTGTTTAAATAGAATAACCATGATTCTCTTTTTTTCTTGTCTTCTGGTACCTTATTTGACCTCTATGATTCTCAAAGGCTTCATTTTACACTACCAAATAAAATGGACTGAGGGACACACTCTGGTCCTGAGGCCAAGTGGCACAATTCATGTCCACACAGCAAATCTTTCCCCTCACTTGTCAGAAAGGCATGCACACATTCAAGCTGTCCCTCACCCCGTCTGTGTACAGAAAACATCTGGGAAAATAATAGAACAAAAAGACAAAAATATGCCAAAGAGGTTTTAGCAACAGACAGTTTGGGTGGTCTTAGGACAGCATGTTAGCCTCTAACCTGCCTCTGCTCTATTTGTCATTACAGGGGTAGCCAGAACACGATCACTGAGCCATCTGAGATGACCTAAACCAGTTTCATTGTCATGATGATGACAATGATGGTCAGCTCAGTGCTATAGACACGAGGTCCTTTTATGCCCCTGATAACTGCAGTAACAGTGTGGGGAATGGGAGAAGCCTTTTCAAACCCACAGAGAGAGAAAATTGCCTATATGTGCCAATTTACTTTAGGGATATAACATTCCTTACTCTGCATCCACCCCATAAGGAATGTTTCCTTTCTTTTCATTATAGCTAATTTTCTTTCCTTTAGTTGCTTACTTAGTTGCCCTCATTTTCAAATGACCTTGTTATTGTGATTCTGTAATATTCTCTGCTTCCCATTTCAACCCAGGGCTTCTTTTTAGTTGTCATATAGTTACATTATGCAAGAATCATTATTTGGTCCTGTCTTAAAGAGAGAACCCCTATCTGCTACATAATGCATGTACAGATTCAATGCATTTCTAATGCTGAGAATTTCTCTTCTTTCCCATTGTTCATATAACTAGAAATATTCTGTGGAAAAACTAAAAATAAATCTTCAACCAATTGAATATGGTTTGTAATATCTCTTGATATGGGAATTATCTCAGATTTAGCTCAGCTCATTTTGTATGGGAGATGGAGTGAGATTCAGCTCTAATTTAATATCTCTGAGATTGATCTGAGCTGTTTGCAGTCTCAGTCACACGTAATAAGGTGAAGGTACAATGTCTGACTGTCTGACTGAACATTTATGCCGTGCTTATCACAGTAACATATCTAAGCTGCTTTGGAAAAATAAAAGAACTCTGAAAAGGCAGCAAAAATTAATAATGACCTTCCAATATCATTAACGTAACCTGATTCCATTGTGCTTGACAGCATTCATTTTCATTTCTTTAATGGTGCACCTCCCTATTCTGCTATCCTGAAAATGGCTGGAGTAAGCTCTTTTCCAAGGTTGAATGGGAAGATGTGTCAGATGCCCTCTGAAAGAGTAATGCCTCCTGATGGAGACTGGAGCTTGGAGGGGTTGTAAGGCTCATGGGGCTGCACTATAGGTTTTGGGACTGGAAGGGAAAACACCACAGGAGGCATTGCTAACAGAAGCAGGAGGGAGAGATGGATGGAACCGTCAACTGCAGCACTAAATCTCTCTCTTGTGAGTTCTTCTCAAAGATATTTCCAAATGAGTAACTTCTGAAATATCTAAGCTACACAGCTCAGCCTAATGCTGTGGTCCCTAAATTAGCTCCAGAAGAGGTGTAATTACATTACCCTATCAGTCAGCCCAAGCTCCTTATTCTTCTTCAGAGGAAGATCTAATTACTCTGGGCACAGCCTAATGCAGCCACAGCTCTGCTGGGACTGAGCAGGACATGTGTTGATGCTGGGCTGGGCACTCTGACCAAGCCTGCTCAGTGGTGGCTCAGAATTGTCCTCCCAAGCCCTTGTGACACATTTCAGGTGTGTCTTATAGCCAGTCTGTCAAAGCAGACCCCAAACAGAGATGAAGTGTGTGGCTGGGTTAAGGAAGCCATAACCAGGGAATATGTGGTTTCTCCTTCATATCCCTTCCGCAGAGCAAGAAACAGCATCAGGTGTCAGACTAAACCTGTTGGCCACATACAGTCATAGAGCCACAGAACTGTGTGGGCTGGAAGGAACCCCCTCTGCAATGAGCAGAGACATCCTCAACTAGATTGGGTTGCTCATTGCTCAGACCTTCATCCAGCCTGAGCCTGAGATAGTTTCAGAGGAAAGAAGGCAGCGCTAAGAGACTAAAAAATAATTTCCTGCAGTATTAACAGGAGTATCCTAATGCAACTTTTACTTAAATACTGCTTTTTCTTGTTGCAAAGCAGCATGAGATAAACACTGTAGGTGAGATAAACAGAATACCAGATTTGTTTTTAGGATGTCTCCCAGAACAGTCTTCTGTATTGAGAGGACTGTTGGGGTTTTTCTTCTGTGAGTTATTTTGAAATTCAAGCTTGTTACCTCTGCTTCTTTTCACTGCAACTTAATCAGTACATGAAAAACTGTTTGGATACTCAGATTCACATTATGGAACTTTTATTTCTAATGAAGAAGGCCACTGGGCCTATTGTCACCATTTGTGATTATAAGCTGGCGTGACACTAGTGCTGCCTCATTTAAGGTACTGTGGGTCACTTTCAGTATCATCAGACCCTACAAGGTTTACAAAGGCTAACCCAGCAAATATAGTAGATGTTTTTCATTACTTCAAGCAGCCACTGGACCAGGCTCATAATTGACACACAGTAGCCTGAGTTACTGTGACTTTTTTCCATCAGTGATATAAGTTAGACCCTGGCAGCTGTGGGCTGGAGGCAACCTGAGATGCTCACCCTACTGTTTTTGTCCCACACAGAGTGAGACAGAATAAACACTTAATTTAACTTTGCACTACACCATGGTTGTACCAACAACACTTTTTCAGAGAGTTGCCTACCCAGCAAGACCAGCCTGGCTATCCTGCTACTGCTTGTATGCTCAGCAGAATCAGCAATATCTCCAGGAACACTGGTCCCTACCTTTCAGCAGCATGACTTGGATCTATTACACCTTTATTTCACCAGGAGCCTCATAGAAATCAAGAGGATCCGGGGTGAAGAAAGCATTCTAGCATGAGAGCCTAAGAATCTAATCTATCCTGTTCTAAATTCTAAATTCTAGATTAAGTATCTCATCCCTTCCTTAGAATCTGTTCAGGCACATCGTTTAAAACATAGAAAAAAATCTGAAGATAGCCTCATGATGTCTTCAAGACAAGGTCTGTTTGTTTATGTCTGTTTGTACAATGTTTGGCACAGCAGGACTCTTACTCCAAGACTTTGGGGCACCTGGGAGTGCAGAAGACTGTTAGCAGTTAAGACATGGAGTGTCTGAAGCCAGGGGATAGTTAGCCACTGAAGCCAATCCACAATTCTTCATTCTCCATCAAATTTGGTAAATGATGTGAACTTGGTGGAGAGTCCTCTTGGGGAATCTTGACTCATTTGAGTGACTGTGGTGCTCTCCATCAAGCCCTGACATGTTTATGGGCTAAACAAACTTCACTGCAGCAGTCGTGCTGCATTTTCCATTCCATAAAATGCACTGTGCAATTTACTGTTCTCTCATCTCCTTTCCAATTTTTATAATCTAGAAGAACAATAAGCACATACATTGCTTTTATGAGGGAAAGTTCTGAGAACCTGGCGACTTGCCTCGCCTCCACATTTCTTTGTGTTGGGGAACAGGCAGGATATGTTGCTGTAGCAGAAGAGTGAGAAGAGTTCTGTCCCTCTGAAAGCAGCTGCAGAAGAGTACAGGACAGAGCCAGCATGTTTGAGGTCTTTGAGAGAGACAGGGGATATAAATCACCTCATTACTTCTTGTTTCTCATTACAGCCAGTATCAGGAGGAATGTGTCTAATCTTACTGTGTGGCACTGCTTTGGCGTGGGTGAGAGAAGGGTAAATAAGGTTTAGAGCCCATTCTGTCAGCTGTGCTCTTAATAACTCCTAGCTAGAACAGATTCTGACATTGTCGTGGCACTGGGGTGAGAGTGTGGATTTTGGATGAATTTCAAAGAAGCAAAGAATAAAAATCGTGCCTCACATTTTGGGGGCTGGCCCATGTATGTGTGACAAAAGACAACCTGGGACTGCCTAACTAGGCACAAAATTATTTTGCATATCTGCTAGATCTCTTGGTCATGCCTCCAATATCAGCTTATCTATTCTCCCCCTTGACACAGGAGGCCCTGTGATGGGATTTAGTAAAGTGGATGATTATTTTTGATTTCTATCAAAAATAATCGGAGAGCTGAGTCCTTCTTCAGCTCTCCGAGACAAGCCCTCCTACCTCTCAACCACTTTCTAGCGCTCCTTTCTTTCAGTGTGGTTCCTGCACTCAGTATAAACATACAAGAGCAGACTAAGGCACCTTTCCTTGGTGCTTGATACACCACTGCTATCCACAGAGTGAGAAGAGCTGGAAGAGTCCAAGTGCTCACGGGCAGAGTGGTCAGAATATGTCTGGGAAGGACTCCTGTTTACCTGTTTGTTTCAGTGTGTAGCTGAATTAGGGATTTCTCACACAGGTGAGCTATTCTTTGAGTAGTCACACTGGAACTGTTTGCATCAACATTTTCATTTCTTCATAAGAAAGAAGTCCTTTGTCTGCCTCTTATTGGAGGACTGGTGGACCTGTCTGTGTTAGACATTCAGGGTAGGACTGGGACTAGATCTGCTGTCACTGAAGGAGGGCCTGTGCAATACTGCTTTCAAATCTAATAGCATCAGCCTCTGCATCCTCACTGTCTTGTTCCTTCTCCTTTGAAGCAGGTAGAAGTGGATATGGATTGAGAAAGGGATGTGACTTCTGTGTCAATTCAGAGTTAAAACTATGGGAGAATTTTCCTCTTCCTCAAACTAGGAGATAGACCACTTCCATGTTGGATGAAGGTTCATCAGGTGGAAAGTGTTGGGGGAACTGTCACTTTTCCATCCAGATATACGCACAGTGGCTTCGCCTTCACTGATGTCCAGCATAAAGACCTGAACAATCTTTGGATGAAATGCTGGAAATGCCAGTAAAATTGTAGCTGTGGCCCCATGGAGCCAACTGTCTACCTCACCCCTTCTTTTTAAAATATTTCTGATAACTAAAAAAGGAGAGAAAATATTTCCTGTTTCACACACTCAAGAAACAGATGTTGCCTTTGATGAGCTTAACAAAATTGCAGCAACCAAAGCCTCTGAGTCATCTGGTTCATCCCTTTAGCTCAGAGTTTGCTATAAGAATGCCTTCATTAGCTCTTTTACAGTATAGCAAATATAGTTTCCTGTGAAAGGGAGCAGGTGGAATTAAAAAAAGTATCTGTCCATTAGCACAAAAAAAGTACAAGTCTGCAAGGTAAGGTCATGGTTTTCTGTAAAGCTTGGGAGATGTCTTTCATAATATAAGTGCTACTGAAACCATCTTGTTTGCATGAGAATCTCTCAATATTTATAGAGGTGTTAATAGATACTGTAAGCTGTATCATAAGTTCATGTTTAGAATGCAGACTTTGACCTTCTCAGGTAGATCTGATTTTTTTTTCTCCTCTTTTTCCTACAGGGAATATTACATCAGTGGGCTGTGTTGCATAACTGATTAGATTTTATGGGTCTGTGTTATCAGGGAACAAGGTCAAACACTGTATCTTTGATCATTCAAGTGGCTCATCTGATGATTTGTCTCAGTCAGCTCTCTCCAAACAAGGCTGCTCTATAGGGTCCTGTACAAGGCACTGTGGACATTGTCCACCCTATTTGGCTTGAGGTAGAGCAGCTGGGCACCTGAACCTTTTCTATTTTATTCTAGCATAGATATGGACCATGCTCAGACCCCTTGTCTTTGTACCAAAGCCAGACTATTGTTATGGCTGTTAGAACATCCCTCACTGTCAGGAGAACAATGAATCTTAGAGGGGCAGCAGACAAGGCTGCCAGTCCCTTTGCTACCAGCAGAGATAAGAACTCGGTGGATTGGGAAAGGATGTCACAATCCAGCCATTATGTCCCCAGTCCCAATCTGTGGCTTGCTCCACTGACTACAGAGGTAGTCAGAGCCCAACAGCTGGTTACAAGTTGGACTCAGTCACTCCTAACTTTAAGACCTGAATGTCTTTTAGCACACTTATCCTGCCTGTCTGTCATTACAACATGGCCAGCACCAGGCCCTGAGCCTGACAGGGGTGGCTGTGCAGCCTCAAGCCTGTCAAGATGGATGATGTGCAGATGTGATTTACCAGATGTGATAGGAGGCCACTGCTGTAGGACAGGCTGTACACATGGCACGAGGTCTGCATCCAGCCTTTTGCTGAAACCAGAGATCATCCTGGACCCCACAACACTATTTCTGGTTTTAAACTAATGCCTAGATCAAATATCCAAGTCTCTGATGTATCAATTTGATCTGAATATTTCAGAATTACCTCCTCTTGTTTTTGCTGAATTCACAAAACTGCCGGTAAAGTTTGAGATATATTAACGTTGTTGCACAGCAGCAAGTTGAGTGATAACTGCTTTAATGTAGCTTTTGTCCCTGTTAGTTATTCTACCTCATATTCTTTGTTTTCTAAATTATCCCTTTTATCATCAGACTCTCTGCGAGCTTTGGTGACTTCAAGAAGGCCAAGTTTATAGGTTCTATAACTTAAATCATCCATTTTCTTATTTTCTGAGTTCTGACTAAAGAGTTGCTTTCACATTTACTGAAATTGTTATGAGTTTTTAAAATGTTTTTAATAGAAAAACTTTTCTAAAATAAAACAAAATTATTTCCTGCTGCTTCTGCTGGATTGAAACAGTTGTTTTTTTGAAACATATTGTTCTGTTACATTTCTTAGTTCCAATATACATTATTGGTTTTCATACAAATATGATGATCTGGTTTACTGCTGTAACAGTGATGTCAGAGATGTGTGAATGACTGTGACACAGCAGGGAGTAAGGTCTTGTGGATCAGATAGATTTGCATTTGTCATCAGCTTTTAGGGGAGATTTTAACCGTGAGCTATTCACTGAATTATCCTGGAAATTAGCAGCATGGATTTGTGTGAGGTTCTGGCCATGCTATGGGGAGCTGAGAGTTTCCTTCACTTTTATGCTCTGGCTCAGGTGCCGTTTTTCAGTTCCTTCACATAGCAGCATCTTCCCTCATGATCAATTTGCACCTCATCCCATGATTTGGGAGCTACACTGAGATGTTACACTTGAGACCAAGAGACTGGGGAAAAAATTAAAAGGGTGTTTCTGAGCACCTTGGAAACTCCTGTTTTACTCAGCTGGGAAGACCTTCTCTCACCAGAGGCAAGATATTTCCTACTCTGTGGTTGGTATATCAGAAGGAACAGAGCCATGTTCCCACACTGCAGTACCAGGTCCAACATGGTTTTGCTCAGAGAAGTTTTCTTGGACCACACTACTACAGGTAAGAATAAACATTAGCATACTGGGAATGCTTCACTGAAATCTATAGAATGATGCCACTTAATTACTACATTAATTAGTTCCATATACTGAATAGTTATAGTTATGACTAACTGGACTCAGCCAAGCAACATGTTGCAATGAAGTAGCAAAATTAAATTGCAAAGCCATTATGCTATGCTTGACAAAATTTCATCTTGAGATTACAGTAATATTTCTAGTTTATATTCACTTTTATATATGTCTATTTTAGAAAGAGGTGATGTTTGTTTGAGTTATTCCTTTTTGTGCAATGCATTGTATTGTGGGCAACAGAAAAAAAAGAGGGTTTTTTTGTTGTTTGTTTGATTGATTGTTTGTTTGTTTTGTTGTTTTGGTTTTTTTTGTGGGGTGGGGTTTTTTGTTTGTTTGTTTGGTTGGTTGGGTTTTTTTAATATTATCCCCTTACCAGTGTCTAGCTAATAGCTAAGACTGTACTTTCCTAAAGAGCAGACCTCTGAAGATATTTGGATGGAAACTGGGATTGGGTTGATGCCTTATACAAAGTGGGCTTCTGCTTCACATAATGCTTCTTACTCTCACAAATTCCTTGTGCCTAGGCATGTGTTTTTTCCTCTCTGTAGTCATCCCTTGAGGAACCAAGACTTACATGTGAAGTATATCCGATATCAGTATTTCATGGGATGGCTTGGTGGTGGGAAAACTCTTTAGTATTTTCAAAGTAGCTTTGGAGACTGTGTGTACAGAGCCACGGAATGCTGCTCATCGTATACAGATTAACAGAATGCTGCCCATTGAAATGAATTTCACTGAGGAACAATTTCAAATAGCATTTTGACTAGATCTATTTATAGATAGGAAAGGGATTAAACTACCAAATATAATCTGGTCATATCAGATATTTTCTCTCCCACATACCTGGTTCTACTGTAGCTCTAGGTAAATAAAATATTACCTTTTGTTTTCCTTGTGTGTAACTTGGTGAAAACATATCCTGTGTTATATAAACTTTCATGCTGTATCATTGATGACAAAATCTGAGTACTTTTATTTGGTTGCCATGGCTGCCAAGAGATGGCTAGATTGCAATGATAAAGGGATTTTATTTACATCCACCCACGCAGCATGTTGTTTGGTATCCTGGCCAAGTACACATTGGCAGAAGATGAATTTACTAAGCTGGGATTTTGTGGGTATATTTGGTGGTGGGGATAGAGATTGTCCTCACTTCTGCACAAGCAATTGGTCCTGAATTTGAAGTGGCTTGAGACCTTCCAGGATACAAGACTCCTCTTTCTCTATCCATGCAAGTGATGTGAGACCAAAAAGAGACACAACTGAGCAGGTCAGAGACAAGCACCACTCCATGAGGAGCCAGGCATCAGGTGCAACCATACTGTCTGGGGCTGCAAAAGAGGTAGCAAGGCAGACAAGGGAGATCCCTTTCAAGAGAGTCTTGAGCCAAGAGCAAGTCCCCTGTGGCCTGGAGTGAGAAGTCACAAGGGAGCTCTGCCCCAGGAACTGTTGGTGCAAGTCTGGCTGCATAGTCCCTGCAAGACTGGTCATCCTGTCAAGCTCTATGAAAAGGGACAACTGCATCTTGCAGAGATGCAATTGCTGTAAACTCCTTACTGAATGGAGTTTTTGAAGAAGTTGGAAGGCGTGCTGCCAGGAGACAGGAAGTGAAAGGAGCTCTTCTAGTGCTGTGATGTCTGAGGTAATGTGGACACTGTGCCTCACTAGAGGGTCATTGTAAGTTTTAATTAATAGTTAGGGCATTTAAATATTTGCAGATGGGTAGTTTTAAAATTTGAATGAATCAATCAATTCAGCTTTGGGGCTTGAGCCTAACATGGTATTTCCAAGTGCAATTGAAAGCTGGAAGGATAGCTGCCATTTTTGATTAGAGATAAATTTAATTGCAAAGGAATGGCTGACTTTCAGACACAGGACTCTATTACAAGCCATCTGAGAGTAGGAATCGGGCTAAATGAGCCTGATATAATGATTTATTTACAGCAACTCTGTTACTTTTAGCAATCCATTATAATTGTACAGACAGAGACATCATTATCCCTTCACGTCTCTGTGATCCCTGCAAGGGCTGGGAGCTACAGAGCAAACCCACAGGAAGGGGAGCACCCAGAAGGTTTTATCCTGCAAGGCACTGAGCAGACTGCACCCCTTACCAGGCTGAATAGTTCACACAATTTCCCCCTGTGAGTTATTCAAGTTGATTGAATGAATGATTGAATTTATTGTGTTTAGTGTCTAATAAGGCAAGCTAGTTAATTTCTGCTGGATAATTAGAATACATCTCTAATTGAATCAAAGTCAATGTGAGTAAATATTTTTATTAGGTTGTTAATATGTTGCTTGAATGTACTCCTGCACATGTTCCTAGCTGTCTTAGTTTGGGGCAAGGGGGTGGGTTTAGCAAATACAAAATTAATTAAACTTGTAAGAATTTCTTTATTCCTTTTGAAAAATATTTATTACTCAATTTAAAACAGATGGGTCTCTTCTTTCACTGAAGCTACATATTTTCTGAGAGGGCAGGGGGCTTGGGAGGATAGCGGAATAATAGGATATCTTACCCTATTTTGCCTTCAAAACTAAGATTACACTTTCCAAGTCAAAGGCTTCCCTCAGACAACTCAATTTTCCTCCAAAAAGCAGCATAGATGGAACCTTTATGACTAACTGTAGTTAGGCTAGTACAGTTTGCAGAAAAACTGCCATCTAGGGCAACCCTTATTTATGAGTTCAACAACAGCAGCAAGGAAAAGCATCAGCAGTGCTGGTTTTGTGTTGCTTAAGTGCTGCACTTCTCCCAGGAACATCTGTACCACATCCTCTGCTTTCTCTCTTTCTCTGGGAAATAGTCTTTTGAGGGCACATCCTAAATCTGAAAGAAGGTTTGAAACCTGTCCTAAGAGTAGGGTTCCTTTGCATTTTCCAAGAACATTAGTGATGCTGTTGTGTTTTTCAAGAAGTCTAAACACAGAGTAAGATCACTGATGCCCTAAGGCTAGAGAAGTTGAATGAAGAGTCTTCTTTGTTCCTTGCTTGTTTCAAGTAGGAATCTGGTTTTTAAATTGTCATTAAAGAGATGGATGTTCTTCAGAGATGGGAGGAGCGGAATAGCCTGTTACCTCATCCATGCATCTGCCAGGCTTAAATAGACATAATGACTCACATGGAAGACTCTGAAATGGGAACAAATACATTGAAGTACTACTTCCACAGGTGAAGTTGATTGGGAGAGTAGAGAGAAAGTAAAAACACAGGAAAATTATCTCAAATCATTTTCCTTCAAAAATAAATAAAGCTGCTCAGCAAAACCCCCAGAAAGTTAGCAGAGTTAAATATTTCAGATGTGGGCCACACAATGATGCTGTGCATCCCACAATGAAGTCTGGGAACCTGACAAAGCATTCTGGCTTCGGACACCTCACTACATCAGGTGTGTCTTTAAAAATCACAGTCTGAACCATTGCCATGGACAGATGGGAACAGTTTTATGCTGTCTGTTTTAACAGCCCATTTCTGGACCGCTCCTATCACAAATCTGTATACTCTCCTATCACTCATATCAACACAGAGGTCAAAAGAACAACCTGGATTCTGTTTTGCTGGTGATGTTTTTTAAGAAAAACACATTTTAATGATTAACATGGACAATACCGGGTGCACCTGGAAGGACTTAATGTACATTAATTCCTGGATGTAGATAGGACAAAAGAAAACAATACAGGTTTATATCACTTTAATTTTGCATCCAACAGAAATAGAGACTCCAGCTGAAAGTAATGGCAGATGAAAATAATTCTGCTGTGAGATGAAGACACATGGGGTCCATTGCTGCTGTCTTCCCAGTCACAAGGCCACGTACCCCTAAAAGTGCTGAAGAGCTTGTTCAGGAGAAGCGTCCAGAAGCACATGAAAGCTGGCTCAACCATAGACACAGCAGCTCTGGTTAAAGCTGCAGAAGGTGGTAAATTTGGCTGGCCTTTGCCAAGAGTGAATGATGGAGTGTGAAGGAATCGTTCACAGTTAACAGCTGGAGCTGCTGAGCTTTCTGTTGGCAGTCAGAGTCCTAGTACTGTGGCCCTACTCCTGAGATCAGTGAAATCAGCAGCATTCCCTTATGCACAGGAAGCATCATCTGTCCTTGTTGGTGTCGGCATTAACTCTGCTGGGAAGGGCACAGAGGGCTCATATCCATAAGCTCCCAGAGGTACTCCTAGCCCCTGGGTCTGTGTGTGTGTGTGGTGACTGCACAGCCCATAAGCCTCCCCTCATCACTTGCTCCAGCCCTAGCTTTATCCTCCAGGCTCCCATTCCTTTAGGTTACTGGCTCTCATGCTGTTGCCAGCAGGCACTTCCCCAGTGAGCTCTGCCACTGGAAGCTGAGCTTGGATCGGTGGCACTGTTTCCCTCACAGGTTTGCTGTCATAAAGCTTCATGGTACTGTAGAGATAGCACTTCTGCCCTTGCCTTAGGATCTGTCACAGAAAGGCTGCACATAGCAATTTGTGATCAATAGGACTGAATTTGCATCTGATTCAGAAGTAATTTCACATGGCTCTGAAACGGCTGGGGATTTTATTAAACGAAGCATGGAATAAAAGTAAGGAAAAAAACCATAGACTGAGAGATACATTGGATTATTTTAACCACTTAAGACCACTAAGAGCATGCTTTCATGATGCAACACTTGTTCGAGACCCCCTTTTTTACCCCCAAAATTGTTGGTACTTTTGAGTGGCAGATGGCAATAGCCTGAAAAACAGCAGCTCAAAGACTCAACGTGTAGTGACATGCTGTTGCGTCGTGTGTTTCTGCAGGGATTCCACAGCATGCCAGGGCAGCTCTTCACTTTCTGGGCACTAACAGTCCAAGGATGGGAATAAAAGGAAGCAGTAAAGTATTTTTGCCGATTTTTATTAATGTTAGTAAAGCTGAGGGTTCCTTAAATTCAGTTGTTGAGTCCCCACAGGCAAGCCCAGTAATGACTGAGTCTTTGCTGCCTTACACTAGTCAGGAATAGAAGCTTGGGAAGTGCACACTAGATTTGTAAATATTCTGTCTTGAACACTCAGCATAAATGGCAAAGATGCAAAAAAGAAGAGAAGGATACTGAACTACACCAATAAAATCCTCCAGCTGGAAAAGCCCAAAGAATCTGTAGAGATTTCTTGGAGTCAGAAATGTGTTTAGAATAAGAGGCACCAGGAGTAATGAGATAAGATAATGAAAGGATGAGCCTGTTTAAAAAAAGGAAAAAGACAAGTGGATGAGGGAGGGAAGAAGGGTTTGGAGAAAGGGAGAAAGGGCACAGGCTAACCTGCATTTACTACGCTGCAGTAACACAGCCTCACTGGCACCGTTCCCAATCACATCCATTACATGGGTAAGGACCCAGAAATCAATCCTTCTGTGTCCCCTGCAATCCTTCCATGTCCCGTTCCCTCAAAGCTCCTCTCTCATCGTCTGCCTTTTCTCTCCATCTTGCACTCAGCTTTTCAGCCATCTTGAGACTGACTGTGTTGCAGCCAAAAGGCTGACATATCAGGAGCCATCCACAGCTAGCTGTCCAGACTGAGCAAAAATCTGTAAAAAGGAGAGAGAGAGCTGACCAGGCCACACAGTTAACTGGGGAAGGGAGCCAGCAACCAGAGCAATAGCTGTTGTGGCTGACCTGCCAGCCCAAGGCATCCATCTGTGACTGACCATCTGCCTTGGATCCTGCAAGCATCAACAAAACACCATGTTTTTCTCCAGCTCAGCTATCCTTTCTCTCCTCCTTCCTCTTACGCCTTCCATGCCTGGCCACAAACAGGGAATGCAGCATCTCAGAGCAGAAGAGAAGCAACCACAGCCTTCCATTTGCCAGGACATCCATACAGCAGTGTCAGAGGGGTGCAGGGTTCCTTCAGCAGCTAATCTCCTTTCCCACAGGAAACTGAAGTGCAGGGAAGCACCAGCTACTTACAACAGCATTTACTAAGGCACGTTATCAGGACATGACAGGACATAGGACACATGCGATGAGACATAACAGAAAAGGCACTCAAAGGTGGAGTTTCCTTTAAAAACAGACATAGCTGCTCTTTTTGAGCTTTGTATTACTGAATCCTTGAATTTTAAATTGTGCTACATTAGTTTGTTTGGAAATAAGGGCAGCATGAACATAGGAATTCTCTCACTGCTGATGAGCATTTCATTTTGAGGAGGAAGATAAAATATAAAATATAAAGAAGGCTGGAAAGACAGAGACAAAACACAGTCCATTTAAACCAAGGTGATACTAAACATTTTCAGCCCAGTGTGTATTCAAAGCTTCTTGTGGAACTTATCAAATACTGCCCACTGAGAAAGACTTTGATGAGCATTTTAGCCCTATTTCTTTGTTAGTGAAACTGTTTCTAATGACTACAGCAATGCACGTTGCTGCTTAATGCACAAAGCCTGCTGTGTTTGCCTACCAGCTTCCTGAGCTGGTAGCATTAAATTCACAGCTCTGTGCTCTGAGTTACTCTCCAGAATGAAAGACTTCATATATAAAACAAACTCTACTCAGCTCTGACTCACTCTCGCTTTCCCACAGGAGATAGCATTAATATTAAATTCAATCTCTCCTTGGGAACAGTATCATTTCCAATCTGTTGACAAATATCTCAGCAACCAGGGCTAGAGGAAAAGGAAAGAGAAAGTGTGTGTGACAGAGAGCTCTGGAAACTGATCTAAGTGTTTTGCACGGCCTCAGCCATGGCACTGCTGCTTCTTTCAGATGACTGCACCTTTGCTGCTTTGCAATGCATCTGCCTGCTGCTTTGCAATGCATCCGCCTGCTCTGATTCCCCCCATGAAACCCCTGCCCAGCCTTCAAAGTCTGTCTCTGCATGGATGCATAGGGGTGCCGAGACCTGGAGTGCACGAGTAGCATCATGCATCCTAACATCAGGCAGAGAACGTCCATGTTAAGCAAACCAGACAGCAAACAGTTATCTTCATGTTGGCAGAAATAACAGATCTAGGAAAATCCTCTGAAATTGTTTTGTGATTCAAACAAACCAGTTTCAACTGTGCTAATAAGGCAGAGGTGCAACATTTAAAGTCCTAATGAAATGGAATTATAGTGTCCCACTGACTTTCATCAGGAGGTTGTGGGTTGTGAAGTCTGTTGAAAATCTTGGAAATCTAAAGATCCTATTTTTCAATGGGATTTCTGAACCTCTGTAACTTTCTGTACCACTTTAGTACAAACACAGTACCAAGTTAGTGAGTAAAGCTGTAAATTTCCAATAAGTACTGTAAAATAGCAATAGAACACAAATTTTATTTCACAATCTGAAATGTATCAGCACTGTAGCTGCAGTGGGGAGGCTGCTGTTTGGCAAATGGATAAGCGCTCAGAAATTACATCTTTTACAAAAATTTTGTGGTGAGACTGAAGAGTGGGTAGAAAACACTGGTCACTTATTTTCCCTTGTTATCCAGAATTAGCACAATAATCCTCATCCACTGATGTTCATTGCAAAAGACAGAACACATCTTGCACTGTATTACTTGGAAAACAAAGCAACTTTTTGAAGCCAAGTGTAGTTTTGCAGACAATAAATCAGGTAGCTTATCTAGGTGTTTACTGGGGTGATTTTAGAGCTCATCTCCTGTGCTCTCTATAAGAGGCATCTACCATGCTGGTGGACATGCCCAACAGCGGACTGCCCCCAAAACTGCTGGACATTTAGATCTCGATGACTGCTGAGCAAGCTCTTGAAAATCACCCACACTGCACTTAAGGAAGATCTGGATTCCCGTCTGTGGTGTCTGTAAAAAGTATGCCGTCACCAAAACATTTCCCATCTACAATTAGGAGTCAAGAGTAATTTTAAGGAAGAGATTTCTCTGGGCCTAGTGGTGTATTTGTAGTCTGTATTTGTATAGAGGAAGGATGGAGGCAATTTCAGCCTCTTTACTAAATATTTGGATTTTAAATAAGTAGATCAGTGCAAATGTGCACTGTACATGAGTGCTTTTTTAAGGGATCGTGGAAGTTATTTGCTGTACACAAGGATGTTTGAACGGGATTAAATATGGGTAGAGCCTATGTAAATTTAATACAGCTTGAAAAGCTTCTCAGCTCTGTCCCATAACATTGTTTTACCAGCAGACCTCAATATTGGCATTATGTGAAAATCTTCTCCCAAAGGGACAGTTTATGCAAAATCTTTGTTGGGTGTTGCCTGACACAGTGATAAGCAGGCACCTTTCCACACCACAGTACACACACAAAATTACAGAAATTAAATCCCCATGTGCACATCTACCTAGCTGCACAAAAAGGCTTTACAGTGCTCTCTGAAATACTGGGCTGTGTTGCACACTGCCTCCACTCTGGGACAGGCATTTGGCCTCCAGATCTCTATGATTTCACAATGAATTGTTCAGTTTAGGGCCTGACACACAAAGACATTTGAGGCAATGTGAAAAAGGTGTTAGGAAGACCAGATCCCACCCGTTTGAGGAAAAACTTTGTGCAACAACAGATTTCAAGTATAATATTGGAAGCAAGTTTATTCTCAGGGAAAAAAGAACCATTCTGGTAAAAGCTGGCATAATATAAGCACCTCAAGAACCAAGATTTTGCTCCCTACACAAAAAAGGATGAAGGAATAAAAGAGAAGAAGAGTACACATCCACAAATCCAGCATCTATCTCTTTTTTACCATATCCTTTCTTAGACCCTTCTCAGTTTATTAGTAAGATGGTGGGTTTTAATATTTGCATATTTTTAATACCTTCACATAGCTGTTACCCACGTGTATGTGAGTACATATGTATACATACACATCCATAAATGTATATGTAAGAACACATGTATACATTGCTGCAACTTTCTCTCTTATAGAAACATCACTTTTATTCGTGTCCCTTACACCTTCTCTATCTCTTCACTGGTATGGATTAAAGTTTTCCACATAACAGATGTGATTTCAATATCTTTTATGGAAGTGTCAATCTACAGCCACCATAATGATCAAATTCAGATCAGTCTGTGGGTTTCTCATGGCACAGTGGGGAACAGATATGGGCAAACTGAGTCTGTTTTTGTCTCCATTGCCAGCACAAACCCATTTTTCAGTTACTAAAGCAGGAGACCTGAGGACTTATTCCAAATGTAAAAGTAATTAAATGTTATCTTGACCTTTTCTGAAAAGTACTGAGGGTAGAGCAGACTTCAGAGACACTCTGTGGGTGACCTTGTCCCAGCACAAGTTTCCCTCTTGCAAAACTCTTCAAACTGTCATCAGGTCTTCTGATTTATCTGTCTAAACGAGATCTTGTGGTTTATCTGAGACTCCCTCTCAAATCCAGAAGCCAAGCAATTCCCATGACAAGGACTCCCATAATGAACAAACGTTCTCTTGGGGGTCACAGGGGATGCAGAGAGAAGGTGGAGACTTCTCTGCGTTGTTGAAGTTGTGTGTGGGGAGAAACACAGGACAGCCAGCCAAGGCAGAGCCAATTGGGAAATCAGCTTAGTTTGGTGGCACGATGCTGTGTCAGGGTGGAGAAACCATGACCTCTGTCTTGCACCCTGGTCTCTCCCAGAGAAGAAAGGCTGTGTGACACACTGGCAGAGCCACGAGCAGGCCCAGCCATAGCCAACCCCACCACTTGGGATGGCCCGGGATCCCAAGGCACTCAGAGACAAATGAAGTTGCAATGTTATGAATCTCCTTTTAGGAAGAAGAGAAGAGGGAATGGGAGCAGGAAAATATTTATTGTACTTTCCTCCACTTCTTTTTTCTGGTCTTGTGTCAAGCACATCTGCCCAAGGAGAGGGGAAACGTAGCTTCCACAAGACAAAACTTTGAATGGGTACAAGCAGTTTCTAAGGAGACCTGCATTATAATTGTAGAGAAAATTACAAGCTGAATCGTCTGTGGTTTGAGGAGAGAAATCAATGATATTTTGTAAGTTGAACCCAACTGTGATGTCTCTTACCAATAAGGAAACTGGAAAGAAATCAATTCCAAGAACTTTCAGCAAAAATCCATCTTAATTCAGGTCTGACAGAACAGTTTTGTTCTCCTTCCCTAAAGCAACAATGCGCACCAGCCCAAAATCCCCAATACTATTGCAGTGACAAGCTTTTCACAGCAGAGACAGACTTATGCACTACACTCCCGGCCTGACAAACCACTTGACACTGTCTTGGGAATGCACAAAGGACTACACACCTTTCAGGGTTGGCCTGCCAAAACTGTTGGTGTCTCTCTAGAAGGCAGATCCAAAGCAGAATCCACCAGTTATGATGTATTGCACTACACATTGAGACAGATTGCTGAAGCAAAACTGCACCCACTGGACCCTGTAATGACAGCAGCGAGCTAATTCTGCTTATAACCTAAATGGCATCTGACTCTTAAATGAGTGCTCTTCATATGCTGATGCTTTGCAGAATTTTACTTTTTTCTATAAAACATGAAAAAAAGTGAGATCCTGAATATCTACTAGCATTTGCCCTTCATTTTACTTTTACTTTACTGTATATCCCTGTGAAATACTGAACTCACTTTAATCATAAGAGACAATACTCTCTTTTTTGGCAAGATGAGTGAGACTTTGTTTTTGCGTTTATTCTACATTTTTTTCTGGTGTTGAGAAGGCTACAGTCAAAAATTGCAATGCTTGGTTCTTAATCTTTGGCAGACTTAATCTTGCACATGGTATATATATTTCTAACCCAACTCATCAGGGCTCTTCCACAAAACAGAATGACAAAATATGTGTCAGAAAGACTGGACTAGTTACAAAGGTCACTGCTGCTTATGCAAAAGAGAATAACATGAACACAGGCTGAAGCTTCTTCAAAATGTCAAAAAAAATTTCATAATTTATTCTCTACTTCATGCAGGTTTTTTTTTCTTGTACCTGTCTCTTTTTTCCCTTCTTTTCTGCTTCTCTTTTCATGTATCACTGTTGACCAAAAAAACTTGATACTAAGCTCAATGCTGCTGGTGAGGTTAGTTACACTCTGCTCAACCACAGGACACACTCAGATGTGGGCCTGATAGTTCTGAGTCTAAAATTTTAGCCTGTTAGTAGTTGCTGAATTTTCCCAAAGGAGAATTTCTCATGAAGGTTTTCTTCTCAAAACAATCTTGGTAAACAACTGTCCTTTCTCAAAACAATTCTGTACAGCTGGTGCCTTTGTGTTTCTCTGGTTTGACCAATGGAATTAGAGAGGTGTCGTTCCTGTTCACCAGTCATGTTAAGTTTGCATCAGAACACCTTATAAAAGGTAGTAAGAATTAGACAATAAAGCCTTCTTTATGCTGCTTGCCTTCTGAAATATTTAGAGTCTCTCATCTTTCTTTCATGTCCAACAGCAACACTCAGGTACAGAGGAGCAGGCTCCTATCTGGAACTTCAAACTTCTGGAACTTTTATTCCTTTTTCATATCATCCTGTCAACCTCTTTAAGTCAAGGGTTTTGAGCATGGGTCTGACTTCCTCATGCAGTAAAATAGAGCACATATAATGCATCAGTGAAGGGAAGTCAAGGGGGTTCCTGGGGATCCTTTACTGTAACAGGACACAAAAACAATGGGTTATAGTTGGGTTTCTCCCTTTGTTTCCCACATGACACACAGCATGATACCGACCAGCTACTCACCTACAGCCTTTCTCTGTGTTTTATCAATCTCAAGGGGATTGCTCTCTGCTCAGACTATATCAGATGAGCCTGTAACTTGAAACCCTGTACCAACACTACTTGCTCTATCTTTCAGGAGCCAAACACAAATGCTTCCATAAATATTTGCCTTGGGGTGCCACAGTTCTCTTGAGCCACGTCTACAATATGGTATGACATTTAAATCCCTCAGGATGATGAAGAGTTCTCCTCTGAGCCTAAACACCAATATGATGTATGATCTTGCTTCAAGGCATGGATGAAAGTGTGTCCTTCCCTACCATATGCAAAAAAAGGCTCCTGAGGACACTGTTTAGAGAGAGTCAGAGGGGAAAACTGTCCCTCTCTATTCCATTCCCAAGCTACATGGGAACATAAGGAAGAAGCAATGTAAGTACATCCTTTCCAGACAAGTTCTTCTGATCTCTCCATTTCTGCTCACCTGTCTTATATTTCTTTTCCCTGTAACCTTCATTTTGCCCAAATTTACCTGCCAACAAGGTGATGAGACCTAGGCTGTGTTGTTGAGTAGGGCCCTCAAATGACAGCAGCTTCTTCTTATGTTCCCCCAGTGCCTTTATTACACCGGGTATATGACACTCTGGATATACCTCCTCTACAGCCATGCACTAAACCCATGTAATTACTACAGGCCAAATTTTGCAATCCCAGAATAGCTGCTAGGATCCATTGTTCAGGATTTTGCCTTTTTTTTTTTTGAACAACAGAAGGAGACCCAGTTCAGGATGTGGGGAACTTTCCAAAAGGCAAGGGATTTCATGACTAGAAATGCAGACATTCGCTGAAAGGGCTCTAGGATTCAGCTGATTAAAAAAAATTCTAGTATAAAAAATGCTTTTTTTGAATGCTTTTTTTTCACTCGGTAAACATGGAAATTCTTTTCAGTCTCAGCAAAATGACGAAGTTATCAAAAAATTGTGGATTTTAACCTTTCTGTGGTTTTGTGGATTGAAAAAGGGGGAAGATAAGATTTTAGGGGAAAAAACCTTGAAGTGGTAAACTCTGATCAACAACACTTGATTTATATAAAGGACATTGAGGAAAAAAATTCAAAGGCAAAGTTGAATGGTGGGTAATAAGTTGTCTATTTCATCTCTGGCAGAATGTCAGGTCACTTAGTGTTATAAAAAGCTGTGTGAATATTTTCTTCAAGATTCTTTTAATGAATTTTTTCAGCACTTCTTCCTACTTTCAAATATTCCAGCCAGTGAATCTGCTGGAGATATTGCTGAGATGCTAAATTAGAATTAACACTGCATAATAGTAAAAGCAAGTGAATTCCAGATTTGTGAATATATGTTGGAAGTAGAAACTTGGTTCTGTATCTTTCACCTGTGTAACAGGGCACAAAAATGACCTCTATGTCCATCCTGAAAGTCTGAAATTCTGAATGTCATCTACCTGAAATGAATGACTCATGAGTTCTATAGTCTATTCTGAATAATAAATATATTCAAAAAAATTACAACTTATTGGAGGACAATTCACAAAGAGAGGATGAGATGAAATTAATCTAATATGGAATTAAAAATGAATTATTCATGCAAGGCTACAGGACAATTATATCCTCATAAGTAATAACTGTATTGATATCCATGTGGAAGAGGGCCCCCATCTGGTCCTTATTCCATCCTATCAAATATGAGTGTACCAAACTGCTTTCAGAAATTAATAGCGAATTGTGGTTTCTGTGTAAGATTCTGGATTGATTTCTTGGCCTGTGGGGGTCAGTTTTAAAAATGGATTGAAGGATCTCTGACAATCTTCATCCAGAGGCCTCTGTTATTCCTTTTCAGATCTGTTGGAGGACGAGTTAACATAAAACTGTTTTGCATAAAAATTTGCCTGACCCTTTATATTCGAATTAAGAAAAATCTGGGATGATTTATGGTTACCTTGTTCTTGAACCTCTGCTATACCTGTGGGAAGAGTATTTCCAGGATTAGACAGAGAAAACATCATCTTATTAACATGTTGCCCAAAGCTGCAATATACATATGATGGGAAGAGAAATTAAAGGAAATTGGATTTCCAGAGACTAAGCTGAGACTGAATGATTTCATGTCAGGAGTGAAAGAGTTCCCTTTTCACATCTTCTTGTTTTTCTTTTTGGTCTCTCTTTGTCTTGGTTTCCAGGCAGGGGTGAATGGGACCAATCTCCCCTGCAGCAAGGGGCTACCATTCTTCTGTGTTTACAAACCAAAACTGATGCACTCTCAACCTGTCACTGAACCACTGATGAAACCTGACTGGCTGCTGTAGGTCTGGGAATAGAGTCCAGCTGCAATTCATTAGTGCAGAAAAATTCTTTGCATGGAAAAATCAGGAGCTTATACTAAAAAAAGCAGAGCAGTTACAGTGTGACACTTTTCTGTTCCATCTGCATTATTGTGGTAATGCTCTTGTAGACTATGTTTAAAATGATGCTATAAAAATAAATTCTGATTAGATTTGAATGCTTGATGAAATCAGCATACAATTTAGTTTTTCCTCAGGGTGTTCAAGAATATTCATAAGAGCTCTTTAATTATTAAATAATTACAAATCACTCATTAAAACATTATTCATTTCTCCACATAATCATGCGAAGTCATATATTTCAAACCCTAGAATTTTTTCCTTTCTTAGTGCCAGACAGATCCAAGCAAAGTTAATTGAATATTTTTAATATTTATGTAGTTAAATGGCTAGTTCACTAAACTGCAGTAGAGTCATAAGATGAGGCCCAAATCACAGGGAGAGCTCATGAGCTTTTCATGGGCTCAGCAGGCAATGCACCACTTGGTGAAATGCATGGGATGACACTTAGTTAAATTAAAAAAAATACCCTTGCTGCCACATCAGGTTTGTTCACGTTCTCCATAGGACCCACGAGGTAACATTTTCACTTTGCTTTCCTTAGGTCAAAGTATCCCTATTGTTTTTGACTCCATCAGTTACTTGCCAGTTATTTCAAGGTACTTTCCCTCACTATCCAGGAAGGTAAATGGAAATTCTTGGGTGAGGAATGCTTGCTTGACTGCTCCAGACGATGACAAAACACCTCATCAGTTAGGAGGGGTGAGGACTAGCAACAAGTTAGTTAGCATTTCAGCCATCCCATTGTCCAGCATGACCTCAGAGGATGACTACACCAATATCAAGAGGAGCTGCCTTTTTTACCTAAGCATTTTCTGTGAGGCAGATGTCACGTTTCCCCTTTCATGAGTAAACTGAGGGTAGGAGCAAGCCAAGAGTGAGAGTGGTTCAAGGGCTGCATGAGGATCAGACTCACCTGCTGTTAGGAGAACAAACACCTAGTGTGGGCAGCACACCTTTTCACATCCTGAGGTCCCTGAGGTGTGGTCCTCCCCAGGAGACCTGCCAAGGAGCAGAGGGCACCAGACAAAAGGCCACTCCAGAGACTCACTGTCCTGAGCACTAGCATAGCCGTGATCACTCAGGATCAATCACTTTCCCTGTAATTATCTCAAGGACCCCTAACCATAACAAGATAAAAATCTACCAAATATTGTCCACAGGGGTTTGTTCAGGGTCACAAGGGAAGACGGTGGCAGAGCTGGGGACAAAGCTGAGGAAAAATGCATTCTCATTCTTTCTATCCACCAAGGAACGCAGCTTCCCAAATCAAAGTGACAGGATGAATTCAAAGGCAAAGCAGCAAACTTACCAGTTAATCCAAGCATTATTTCTACAAATGACACTATATCATACTGACAGAGATGAGGCCCACTTCTTGACCTTATTTTTGGCAGAACTGCTTTCTCGGGAGAGAAAAAAGCATTCCATATCCTTGAGGTAGATTTATGAAGAGCCTTATTAGTAATTGAATATAGTTTTTTTTCTTCCCCAGCAGGCTATTGAAGATTCAATATCTGCAGAAATAGCCATGAAGAGGTCAACAAAATATTCTTCTCCTTACAAAGTCGCAACACAGCGTGGCTACCAGCTTCCTGCAGTAAGAGAGTAAAGGCTACAACTATGCTGGGCCACAGAAACACAGTTCACAAGGGTGGATGATATTGAAAATATGCAGGTGTAGCAAAACAGAGGTCTGTAACACGTAGAAATTGTATTAGTCAGAATATAATTAATATGCCTGCCTTCATTTTAAATATGTACAAGGATGGTGTAAGTAACAACAAAATATAAGTATTTTGCAACACTCAAGGCACAGCAAGATGACATCTATAAGCATTTTGCATAAGTATGTGAGCAGCGTGACTACCAAAGATGGGTGAAGTTACAAATAGGTGGCACTGAGCTAACAAAAATTGCCAGAGAGAGAGTAAGATAAGCACGTGGGACTGGAAATAGCCCAGACAAACTGCATACTACATGAGAAGGATGACTGGCAAAGCGAAAAGTGCAGCAAGTGATACTGGGAGGAGGTGGATTTTTCCTTATTGAAAGCAGGAAACATCACAAAACCATCAGGCATAAGCAAATAAAAACATAAATAGAGAAAAGGAAGACGAAAAGCCCAGTTCTAGCTTCTCTTATAAAGGAGCTTTCAAGCCTGATCACCAAACCTTGGCAAACAGGGACTACTGAAGACCAAAACTGTCAGTGCCAGATGTGAGGCAGCAACCCCTGCAGCACTGAGTACCCACAGCTGGCTTACGGTGTGACTGCTAAGCACAGTGATGATGTCGAAATGATGGGTGGCAAATAGCTGTGAGCACAAAGGCTGTCCTTAAGGAATGGATTTAGTAAAGGTAAAAGTTTAAAATTTCCCTCATCTGTCAACCATCTAAACATCTCCATGATGGCAAACCCTAATTACCACACCACATACGCACATTCAGTTGGCAGACCCACAAGTTTTCTGCAACAGAAGGAATTTCTTTGTGAGAGCTTCTAACTGATCCTGAAGAATGCATACATCCCAAGAAAATCCAGGTGTTATAATCGTTATTTTTCAAATTAAAAAGACTTTTTACAGCAAGGGGAGAAGAATTAACAGACTGGGGAGTTCATAATGTGCATATCTTCAGTATCGATATGAACCATACTACAGGATCTGTAGCCTGATCTGCATTCAGTGGACCACTGTTAAACTATTTAAACTGAAGAGATTGCTTCAGTTAAGCTCCTAAGGAATATTTGTTCATACCAGAGAAGCCTTATCACAGTTAGCAGTAACTCACAATTTAGCATACCTTGGGCAAGATCAGCAGAAATAGCAAGACTTGGGCAGTGAACCTGAGTCTTGCCCCAAAATGAAAACAGTCACTTTTTATCATTCCCTGTTCCTGAAGGTCTTTCTGCAAGTGCACAAAACTGCACCTTGTTTACAAATGGGCAGCAATGAGGTGCAGGAGGGGGTGTGATTAGCTTATGGCTTATTTTAACACCGCAGGACAGTATCAGTGGCTGGAAAGAGAAACCACAGCTCAGCTTCCAGCCCTGCAGCCTTTCAGCCAGGCTGCCTCCTTCCAGAGCATGACAGCACCAATTGCACAGTACCTCTGAGTGTCAAAAGACAAAGGAAAAACCTTGAGGTGGAATTTTTCTTGCCAGCACCTTTAGCCACCCGAATACTTTTTTGTCATGTGGGGAAATGTGACCCATGGGCAGCCAAGAAGATGCTATTTGATGACTTTCTCACATCCTTTTAATGACCAAAGGCCTTCCATTTTCAGACAATAAATCAAATATCCTCCCTGAGCTTTACATGTTTAGGAATACTGATTATTAACTCCTTAAAAAAAACCTAATTACTGCATTCATGATTGAATCTGTCTGTATGCTGTGACCATGAACTAAAATAATTTTACCAATAACTTAAATTATGGTGATGTCTATAGGCCATAAGAAGGAAGGAGGCTTCATTATCCTAGGTGTTATCCAGGCTGCCAGGAGAACATGTTTTCTTTCTCTTCCAGCCTATAATTTATGAAAAAAGAACATTAGGGCTGATAAAAGAGAAAGGTTCTTAAGAAGTTGTGACTTAATTTGCTGTTCTGATTTCCCATGCTCTCTTGCCATGATGACCACCGCGTTAGGAAATGCCTGGGCTGTTCTTGTGTGGCAAAACCCAACAGGGAGGCATGGGGAGGGAAGTGCCACTCTCTGCAGAAGGCACATTTGACTGGATGTTCATTAAACTGCCTGCTCTCAGACAACTGGAGAGAAATGTGAGACAATACAGCTGGGAGGGCCTCGCCAAACCATCTGAACTTTGTGGTAGCCCCATGCGAGGGTTTTATTGCCATCAGTCAATCAACCAGCATGGTTGGCTGGACTTGTGGGTTCTTTTCCCTCAGGCAGTCAATGACATTAGATTGATGTCATGTTAACACAACTTTCTGAGCTAAGCAAACAAGGGTTTGGGCCTGATTTGTGTAAGGGGCTACCACAACATGCAAGCAAAAGGGGTAAATGCAAGTAATTAGGCGTTGGGTTTGCCCTGTGATGGAATGGCCCAGAAAGGCACACCAAAACATGCTTTGGAAATAAAAGAAAATTGCAAGTTCTCCTGGAATTTGATTGGTGAAAATGCCTCTGGATTGGCATTCTGAATCATCTTTTCAGACAAAACTGACCATGCTCGGCCTGTAACTTCACACTTATGCCGAAATTCAAAAGTAGAACCAGGAAGCATCAAATAACAGGAAGAAAATGCTAAATAAACAAAGTAATTCTTCACAAGCAGAATTCCTTGACAAAGGATGCTGTAGACAGAGAAAGTGTATACAGGTTCCAAGGAAGACTGAAGAGATTGGAGAAATACACTGAAGGTAAATAAATCTTGGTCCAGCTCAGAAAACTTAAAAAATGAGAAAGAATTAGAGGAAAACACATTATTGCTCTTCTTCTCTAACAGCCCTCTCTAAGTCTCCAATCAGCAATGGAACCAGTGTGCAGGGATAGAAGAACATTTCATTTGACCTGCCATTTTTGTGTTACATTGATGTTCTGAAATAATATACCAAGTTTATTTGGGTTTTTTTCTGCTTTTTGTCTTCCCCCATTGACAACCCAGTAGGCAAAAGCATAGCTCTTCATGCGAGCACGTGGGTGTCAGAATTTCCACACTGTCTCACATGCAGGCTAGATGTATTCTTGCAGGTACATGGATGAGATTAAAGATCATCCTTGGACCACAGAAAAAAAAAAAAAAATTGCCAGGTCAGAACAGTGCCTTCCACTATTTAACATGCGTATCAGTGTTAAGACAAATGCCTTAGAATTTGAATAAAAAGCCCACCAAAATCCACAAACTACATAGATGAAATGCACTTAATCCTGTATCACCGTGCCAAAAGGATGAAAAATTACAGCTCTCTTCACTTTGATCTGGTAGGAAATATATAAATTCTTTTTCTACAGCAAGAAATCCATTTCCGTAGCCACAGCTGGTTGTGCTGCAAGAAAAGAAAAAAAAAAAATGCAGGTTAATTCAGCTTCCAAGCCACTACAATATACCACAAAACCCTCAACCACTTTACACACAGCCTTCACCTCAAGAGACTCTAACAATTTTCTTCTTGCTTCTAGGTGATGATTAATACACAGACTCCAAATACACAAAGGGGTAATAAAACACCCTATGCCATGAGCACATATTGGATTGAGTTCATTATTTCTTGAAGGTATTGAAAGCCCTGCTGGCAGCTCTTCCTGGGGAACAGCTCTTCTCTTTCTGAAATTCTATGTGCTGATTATGAAGGGACACCTTATTAAAAAAACTAAAAAATAAAAGGAAACACCATTAGACAATTTCAATAGATGTTTCAATCCCAGAAATAAAATACTTACTGGAAGATAGTGCTCATTTCCTCTGGACAGGGCCTGTGTTATTACAAGGAAATGTCTCTTCAAAGATGGCCCAGTGGAAAAGCTGACAGTGAAAGGAGAAACAATAGCAGGAGAAACAACTGGTAGCTGCACACAAGAGAGGCCTGACCCCTGGGAACTAAACCATGAGGACCTCACATCTTTTTTCTTTTACTGCAAGCAAGCAGATGAACTGCCCTAGGGTAACAGGGTGAGAAGGATGGGTCTCTTCTGAGCTACCTCTCTAGGGCATTGTTACACTAAATTATCATGGAAGCATCTCCCACTCTTGCCAAACCTTCTTTTCTAACCATGCTGGGAGCCTTAGTGTCCTGAGATCAAGCCCAAGTTCACCTGCTGATAAAGAACCATCTATGGTCACAGTCAGTGAGTGCCAGTCCATGCAGGTCACTGACAGCATTAGACATAAGAGGTTGATCTCCTCAGCACCTAAGCAGCTGAGCCTGCTTTAACAGCATCAGCAATGTTGGCAACACTGAGAATTATTACAAGTGAGAGATTGATCACTCAGTCAAAAGCATATCTCATAAATTCAGAGTAGTAGAAGAGCCCCTGTTCCCCGTGTCTGCTTCTCCCAGCATCCCTGCCAGAGTTGATGAGCTCCAAGCTGGCAATGTCTTGGAGTCCAGCTGGCAAGGCACAGTTCTGATGTGCCAAATTCAGTACAAATAAAAGAACAGCTTCTGTGGGTTGCACTTAACTGTAGATATCTGCCTATGTCATCATCTAGGGCAACTCATCCTACTCTCCTCCCCTAAACTCTGGAAAACAACCAGCATGTTTAGGGAGCAATTTCTCTAACCACAGACAGCTATGCTAGGGACTAGTGAATCACACCCAGAAATAAATTCTCATTTCACTGCAAAGGCTATGAAGAGAGTAGAGGGCAGACAGCTTAGATCTCAGCAGATACCTGTATGTAGGAAAATACATCATCATCTGTGTTCTTAAGAGCTTATGTTCAAAAGGGAAACAATTTACTGTCACAAATACTGCCCACAAGATATTTTCCAACGATTCCTGTTAAAAGTGTCCATCCAATCAAACATTATCAAGTAATCCTACTGAACTAAGGCTAAAGAGCCAGGTAAAGAAACAATGTCAGACACTCTGAGGAAAAAGACAGACTCTTTCACTCCCTTAGGTGATTGGATAATATGAAAATCTGCTGCTCAGACCAACAGGAAGAGAGTTGTGAAGGTTAATCAGTCATCCTGCTCCAGCTGAGACACTGAAGTGCTGGGCAAAGTGCATTTCAGCCTGGTGGATAGACTGTGGAGAGGTCATGAAAACAGCTGAACACCAGCAAGGCACAAACCTTTGACATGAGGCAGGAGTCAAATACTTTATCCTTACAAAGACACCAAGCTGGCCGCTTTTGTAAAGCCACAAGGGCCTCGCTGTGAACAAAGGCAGCTTTTTTGATCTCTCCTAAGCAGCTTAATGAGCCTGAGGTTTTACAGGGAGAAAATATTTTGCATTTTCATTCCAAACAGCCCAGAGGACACCTGCCATCCAACACCCCCATCTCAGCCTGAATCGCTACCTGTGTTTTTTCTTTGATACCTATTTTCCTCCAAGCTCATCACTTGCATGTTTAGCAAGTAATACAAATCACCTTGAGGACACAGCAGTTTTGCTTCCCCTGTGTAAAGTATCCTCATTTTGAATAGAAAACTTTGTTCATCTATGGAGCAAAGGAAGGTGATCACCAAAATCAGTCTTGGAGTGAAAAGAAGACGTTCTCATTATTTCAGACCTATGTTCCTGTAATCAGCAGCTCACACTCCAGATGAGGGAAAGCAGCACCAAAACAGATAGCAGAAACACTCAGGTTCAGACTGTGTGCTTATAGATTCAGGCAAAATATTCTTCTTAGGGCACAATTAGTCAGCTCTGTATGCACACTAATGGCAGCTGAAATGATGTGTGCTGCTTTGAGTTTCAGGAGCCTTCACCAGAGGAAACAATATTTTATTATAATGTAGACTTCTGTATTATTTGCAAAAGTCCTCAGTGCAGGACAGATATTTTTATCACTCACTGTTATAAGAAAAAGAGATGGTAGAAAGAATTTGAGAATAAATATTTTAATAAATCAACCAAAGAATTATTAATTTTCTGCTTTTCATGCAGAGTATAACCTATATATAATCTCCAGGAGGAGGTGATTGATGGTGCAGCTCAGTGAGAAATTTTCTTCTTCAGTTTGAAGAAGACACTCAAAGCATGTAGGACCACAATGGGCCACTCAGGCAGGACGACATACTGGGGTCTCCAGAAAAAGTATGGGGAGAGAGAAAGGATGAGGGAAAGCTCAGGCAGTATTTTCCTTCACTCATGTTGCCCAGAGAAGTTGTGGATGCCCCATCCCTTGCAAGGTTCAAGGCCAGGTTGTACAGAGCTCTGAGCAACCTGGTCTAGTTGGAGATGCTCCTCATCCATGGCAGGAGGGTTGAAACAAGATGATCTTTAAGGTCCTTTCTAACCCAACCCATTCTTAAATTCTATGATTCTGAGTGAATTTCAGGCCAGGCACTTTCAGCCAGCAGAGTGCTCAGCATGCAGGCCTCCCTTATTCTGTACCAAGAAAGCTCCATAGGCTCTTCTGCTGTCAAGGCTACTTTTTCCCTTCACGTGGGAAAACATATCTGAAGCCTACCACTACTTACAAATCTTTCTCTATTCCACCCATTGTATTCAGTGGATTTTAGTGTGTGTATTGAGTGGAATTTTTTTTTTTTAGGAAAAAAAAAGGGAAGCTAGTGGGTTAGAATTATAGAAGTCTGGGAGGAGATGTGGGAAAGGAATACTGTGTTTAGTTATCAGAAAGCAGTTGGTGCTGCTAGAAAGAGCCTCTTTATTCCAGTCCATTCTTTGGTTTATTGAGAGAGGAGATTTTTGTTTGTTTTTTTGTCATTTTATTTTGGGGCATTTCGGAGGGTTTTTTTCACATCACTTTGTAGCATGGTTCCAGGGCTGAAAATATCATGTAAACTAGGTTACAAGACCAGAAATTAAACTAATACAAAGTGACAATCAAAAAGCCTCTTTTCAAGTCTTCTGAATTAAAATGGGATATTATCAACATAACATGAAATGGGAAGAGTTTATTTCAGTGCAGCTTTTCTGCAGATTCTTTGCATCTGAAGGCATAAACGAAATACAGATTTGACATGAATTAATACATCCCAAAATAGATAACAAAAATAAACATTTGGGATTCTGCAGATTCATGCAAAGGATGATGGCAGCTTAAAAAACTCCTCTCACTGACATAGATTTGTTTTCACTGTTCAAAAGTTAAAGTGTGTTGGTCAACCCAGCTGTTTCAGGACAAGGAGTGAGAATCAGATGTGTGGCCTAGAATTGTACTTGCAGATGAGGTGAGGAGTAATGTGAGGAAAAGTCTGCTGCATGCACATACTGTATCAGCTCATCAAGATCTGTGCTTTGGGCTTTGGAGAAAGATAAAAAAGTGAAACCACAAATGGAAAAAATGGATCTCTGCAGTTTTTCTAAAAGGCTCTGTTAGGCCTTTCACTGTGTAATTTTGTTTTGTGTTACAGACAAAATAATGAGTCATCTTTAAAAGCTGCTAATTGATTGGGCTGGGATCATGTGATGCATCAGCATAATTTCAATTCACTTCGTAGTGAGCAAACAGAGAAAAGATGTAGTTGCAACAGAGGGAACAGGAAAATCCAGAGACACCCTATTTAAACAGTTACCTTAAAATGCCCTTTTCTTTAATGTTCAATTTTTGTTCTACATGTTCAAAAGACTTCAGTATTCCTTTAATGAGTGTTGTTCAGTACAGAAGAAAAGGCTAGTCTAGGCAGTTAAATTGAATAAAAACAACAGAAGTATGGAGTGGATAAAGTACAGTTCAGCCCAACCTGCCAAAGGATTTAGTTGCCCTTTACCAATTTTTTTCATTTAGACTGAAATTTCCCTTTCTGTGTGTCTGCTTTAGGCCAAGATTTTTCATTTGTTTTATCTGTCTATCTATAGATAGATACACATACACTATTTGTTTGAAAAAATATCACCAGTTTCTGACAGTGGGGTTAGGCAAAATACTAATTTCTCTGTGTGGTTCCAAGACACTTTGCGTCACTAGACCATAGGTGTTCAGATTTGACAGCAAGGCTTTGTCTTGTTCAAGGACTTGCTCAGTGCTCTTACAAAAAAACATGTGTACATGGGGCTAGATTATGAGGGTTTGATAAACTACCATGTGTGTTGGCTTAATAGAAGTTTGCAAGTGCTTTATTTGCCCTGGTAGTACCCCAATCCAGGGCTCAGAGAGAGACTTTTCCTATAATTTTAGTCATAGCCAGAAACTGAAGTGAAATTAAGGGAAGGCATTCTCTTGCATCCTTCCTACCTTTGATGCCCAAGTACTGGAGAGGAGAATGCCAGCAACAATCTGAGTCCAGCCTGAAGGAAAAGAGCCTGGAACACTACTTGGAAGAAAAAACTTGGGGAAGACAAAGAGAGAATTACATCAATTCATCTAAAAAAATGGGGCACAGAATGAAAATTAAGAGTGGTTGCAAACAAAAAGCTCCTGGAAAGTAAAAATGAAAATATTTCCACGGGCCCATTCCCATCTTTTCCAAAAAAAACCCCAAACAAACTCCTATTTTTTAAAATCTAAACAAGATTGAGAATTAATGTGTCCCTTTTTTAAAAAAAAAAATGTTTTTAAATTTTTTTTTTTCCCCAGATCATGAATCCTCTTAGATTAGGAGATGTAGGTTTCACTGTGTTGTAGTCAATTCCTGCAGAACATTTAGTGTTCCCACAGCTCTGCTGTTATTCTCAAATCCCTTACAATCCCCAGAAGATGAGGAAATAATATTCCCTCTCTATTAAAGACCAAGAAAGGGGGTAGAGAGAGAATTAAGTAAGAAAAATTATCCATTAACCTGGGGATTTCTCATTTGTAACATCCTGTGGCCTGGCACTTTTCTACCCTCAAAGTGCAGCTGCTGATACTCACTTGCAGCTCTCACAAATCAGAGCTGAGGCTGAAGACTCCTGGAAAACAGGAACAGCACAACAAAGCATCACTTCAGTGTCCTGCCTGAAGACATTAAGGAGGTGGGACCGTGCTCCACCCTCTGCAGGGAGAGCTGGAGACAGACGTTCTGTTTTGGGTGGCGTCACCCTCACTGCTGATGGCAGACGCAGCATTTATGGCCTCACAAGGGCTCCTTGTTGTGGTATTTCGTGGCTGGGAGGCAATGGGCACAGTTGGCCCTGTGATTAATTTCTCTGGCGTGCCTGTGTGACAGCTGGATTGGGAGCTGCCTTCCTGCTCCCTGTTTACGTGCCCAAGGCAGGAGTAGTTCGAACGCATTGTGACCTAAACGTGCTTCCAGAGTCAAGGCTGATCTACTAATATATAAAGATAGATTTCCCTGAGATTCTGGGTGACACCTTTCAGGCAGATAAATTCCTTACATTACATTGCCTTGCAAATGCAACCTCATCCACTAAACCAAAGAAGAAATTCTAAACTATTAAATTGAGTGTGACAGCTCTGCTAACACAAGAATATGTTGTCATCTCAGGTGAATAAACTGAAAATCTAAACTACTGGCAGAGGAAAAAAATTGGAAAGGCATCCTGTCTCATGATATAACCCAACAGAAATGCTAACCTACTCTAGCTGTAAAATTTGGAGGAGCAAAACCAGAAACATACAGCAGGATACAATGAACTTATTTGCTCTCTAAGGATGGACAATTTTAAGTGTACAAAGTTTTTTCATTGCTGGGTTAAAAAGTGTTTTACTTGCTTTATGGGAAATGTATTGATCCAGACAATTGCCTAACCTCTTCTTTGGAACATATTATAAATTCAGTGCAAAGTCTTAGGCTAAGAGGTAACTGGTGCAGAGTTAGATTCTGAATACTTACTTTTGTTTTGGCCTTTTGCATTGCTTTAAACAGAAGGAAAGAGCATGTTTTCCTTCAACAGCCCTTCTACCATGCTGAAATTATTGGATTAGGTCCTCAGATTATTGGGATTTGAATAAACCATGTTCTGCTCAGAGTAAAAATGTACAAATACAAAATCACCTTTTGATTTCAAAGCATCTTGGAAAATTGAGGAAGAATTAGAACTCTTTCATTGATCAGCCTGAAAATCAGCAATGCTGAGAAGCAGTAGTCAATATTCCAGGGCTCTCTACTTAACCTGAAGAGGGGCCAGGAGGCACCTAGAAACAAGCTGGAGAGCATTTGATCACAAATACAGAAATATGGAACTTCAGCAATCAAACCCCAAACCAAGCAGGTAACTCAGCAGAATTTTGAATTTCTTATAGCCACCATACTCAGTCAACACACTCCAAAACATCCACTTGGGTTCAGAGACTGTCTCACAGCTTTGGGTTGTGGCTTGAGTAAAACAGGGATGTGTTTCAGTTGAACAGTCCTATTTATAGTTTCCGGCAGACACCAGGCCAAACTCTGTGGTTTTGCATGGTTTCCATCTGAAAGACAGCAAAAATTGGCCATTTCAGCTGATTTTTTGCTTTGGGTTTTGGTGCGGATGAGAGGAAAGAGGGAGGAAGTTTCATTCAAATGTTGAAGCGATGAGAAAAGTAAGAGTCTACGAACCTCACAAGCCAAAACTACAGAAGGTTGACATAGAGCCCTGGGAACAGAAACCACGGTGATTTTCCTGTCTACCATGGTAAGCAGAGACTATGTGGTGAGTGCTAGTGCTGTAGGAAAATGTCTGAGTGGAGCTCCACAGATAGGAGGTGGACTGAATGGACAAGAAGCCGCCTGGTTGCTGCTGGATGGATCCTGTCCTCCTACATAAGGAACTTCTGATCTAAAATCAGCCACTCACATGTTAGCAGCAAAACCTTTACAGCACACCCCTCTCAGCTGTGAAACCTCAAAGCACGCCAAGAGGAAGCCATGTGGTCTTCTCAATGGCTGGAATAAAAATATGGGAAGCCTGGAGTACTGAGCCACTGACTCAGAGTGTGGCTGTAAGGAAGTCACTCCACCTTCTTGTGCTTCAGTCAAACCAGTCCAAAATAGCTTTAAAAAGTAGGAATCACTTAAAAAACACCCACTCTGACTAACCCATTTGTTGAGTAACCGTACATGTGATGTCTCTGGAAGCTTTTTTGGCACATGAAGCACCTTCCCAAAAAGCTGATCACCCAAAATAGTTCAGGGTCATGACACTGTAAGGGGATCTCCCTTTAAGGGGAACAAGAAAGTGCCAAGAGAAACTATCAATGAAATCAAAATTAACCTACAAGTGTAGATGCCATCTCCCAAAAAGACATCTGGAATCACTCATTTTATCATTTTATTTTATATTGGAATCACTAACAACCATTTTATTGCTACTCATTTTCACGGGATTGTTTTCTACCTCATCATCATTTTCAAAGGGATGAAACAAAGTAGACCAGAATGAGAAACTACTGAAATGTACTTTCTAAAATGGAAGAAGAAATTAAGGTATACCTTTTTTCCTTTCTCACAACTGGATGGAAAAGAAGTGAAGCTGAATTATATTATCATGCACTTATCTTACTTTCTGTAGTGAGAGGTACATAGCAATTTGGCAAGCATGAAAAAGACCTCAGTAAAACTTAAGTGAAAAAAGTTCAGCAAAGTGATGTTATTCAAACAGTATAATGGCGTGAACAGAAAACACATTAAAAGTGTCAAGCCTGTTCTCTTCCTCCAATCCCAGCAGTATTCCCCCAAAGCCTTTACTCCATCTCCCAAATAACGCACAAGGAAACTGGGGCAGACACAAAAGCTGTATCTATAACAGAAAATTAAATGCAGTCTGACAGCACCCTGACCTTTTGCACTGGCTTTAGCTTAAGAGAAGCTCAGACACAAACCACACCTTTAGTGAGCTAAGAAACAGCCAAGCTGTGGATATCTGCTCTGGCATGACCTTTCTGATCCAGCCTGGTATTACAAATAAAGGCACTTGATCCTGCCAGGGTGCCAAACCTGCCCAGTACCACAGTTGCCAAAGAGTGTGAACAGATGCAGACACTGATGGGCATTCCTGCTTTTTCCTTTCCAAGTCAAAAGGAACTTTGACTTGAGGCAGTGATGAACAAAAAACCACTCTTTAGCTTATTAATGCAAAATGTTGATCAGTCTCGAGGACCCTGGTTTTAGCCCTAATCAGTGGATATAATTGTACTCTGTGGTTATCAATCAGAAAGATTATTCAGAGAAAAGAACAATAGTAAATCCTAATTTATTTCTGTAAGGATGAAGGTTGACAAAATACAGCGGACCACATGCACCACTAGAGCTACTCATGGTAGTTGAGCACAGTGTCATGTCACATGTAATCCATCCTATGCATAAGTAGAGTTCAAGAGTCCAGCTGATGCACCCTTCCCGAATTGCAGGGCTGGCTGGGAAGTGGTCTGGTCCCCAGAGTATTTATACTTCCATCTACCTCAGCTCAGAGACAAAGAAGAAGAAAATTCCTGGCCATACACAAACTTGGGGAAGCAACTAAGGCAGACCTTTCTCCTGACACTAACAAAATGTCTAAACCAGAACTGGATGGGCAAGTTTTGGTGACTAACTGTCAACCTTTGCAGAGACTGAAAGACTTCCAGGAGAGTCTCTGGGAACAGTTCACCCTCCCACAGCCATGCTGAGGACTAGCACACCATCTCGAGCAGACTCATTGTCTTGTTTCTCCAACATTTTCATCTTGCCTTTACCTCTTCCCTAGTCTGCAAGAAAACACAAAACTCTTTTCCCCTCTCCCTTAAACACTTGCCCCTCTGGACTCACCTTCTTCTCCCATTCAGTTCTTAGGAACAGCTGACATGGGTAATATTTACGTGGTGAGAGACATGTAAGACATATCCCACAATAGTGTTTGTATTGCATTGTGGTTTTACAATGAAATAGTTTTGAATTGCCCTTCCTTTTTTCCCGACTCCCATGGCGTGGGCTCCTATGGTCTCTTATGCTGGCATTAATGCAGCTTTTATTTGCCTGAGGAGCACAAAGTGCATGGACATTGCAGAGAATAAGAGCTTACATATTTATTTAGCAGATTAAAGATCTTATAATAGTTAAAAAGACACAGATATCAAGGGGAAAAAATACTGCACAGCATAGGTCTCAAAAATAGTCAGATTCCAATTATTGTAATTATATCTTTCAAAGCTAAGGTATGAAAATTATCACTTTAACGAGGGAACAAGGAAAGCAGAGAGAACAGTACCTTATTTCTCATCTTATCTTTGTCTCCCTGCCATTGTACTGAATTGCCATGATTAGTTTTTGTTAAAGTCTTTCCATTTTTCTCACTGTTCTCTTGAGGATGTAAGGCTAGGTGAACAAAGCAAGGTTATCAACCAAAATTCAATTTCACAAACTTCTAAAGGGAAATATTTATGAAAATGCAGACTTCAGAAAGATCAGGTTCCTGTCTAACTTTCCTTTATGACTTTGAGCAGTGAATGAACAAAAGCAAATGTTTCAGTGTTGGGGTTCTTTTTGGTTGAGGTTGGGGTAAATTAAGGGCATAAAAACACCTCTCACAGAAGGGAGTCAGCAAAACCTGCCTTCTTCTCCAGGTTTTTCTCTTTCCTGCCTTCCTGAGACCTCCCCAACTTCATTATTTTGAGCAACTAAGGGTGGGTCTAGCTCTCATTGAGCTATTGCTGCAATTGCCTCTCACAGCCAGCACGTTCCTGCACTGGCTGCTGCTGGGCTCCCCACCAGCTCCTGCTTTCCTCCCAACTGGATGGCATCTCTAGGACCATGAATTACACTTTGTGTAACCTTGTCCCATTAAATTGTGTGTCTATCAGTGAAAGCAATACTTTTCTCTTTGAAAGGGGAAGGTATCATCTCAACATTGATGGCACCAAAATAACTGCAAATATTTTTCCTGTAAACTCAGTTCCTCAACACAATACAAGGCCTTTATCCTCCTCAACAGTCCAGAAAACTCCAGCAGGTTTAACCCCATGAAGCGCAGAGCACTGAGTCCATTTCATGTCCACTGGGCATGAGGCAGCCTCAGAGCATAGGAGTTGGGCACAAGCTGGTGACATATTCCCTGTGGCAGAGCCATCCAAAACACTGTTTTTCTAAAGGGAATCACAGGCAGACTTTCTGTCATTTTCTCTTTTGGTGTACATGCAGAGAATTCAGAAGGAGAGGAAGCTAAGGGAAGAAGAGATGTAAGGAGAAATAATAATGAAGGGCAAAGAGAGGAAGGAGTTGTGAGGGTTAAAGTCTCAGACATGAATGTGAAGGTAATAGGAGGAGGCCACCCAGCAGAGCATTTCTGACAACATCCATTCTGTACAGAGGGCATCAGGGTTGGTGAGCACGTGTCTGACAGTGCTCCACTTGGATATGCAAATGGACAAGGGAAGGAATCTAGCCCCACAGGGCCAGATATTTCCTCACTAGGAAATTTGGTTTTGCTGTCACAGACGGAGAGATTAATGAAGGACGGAAGGCAAATGATTGCATCCTGTTGCAGCAGGGAAATGGGCAACTGAATAGTAGAACCAATATGACTTTCCACAGAAGCCAATTTGTTTACATTAAACCCCAGTTATAATTTCTAGTGCTACTGTCCACACATACAGGTGTCTCTTGATTGGCTAAGCCACTTGTCCATGAGGCAGGCACACATCCCACAGGACACCTAATTGGTCAATCCATCCTCATGTCCTGTGTGTTCTATCTAGGTTTTGTATACTTTGTAAGCAAGTTCCCAGGCTCTCCATTCTTTTTTTCTGTCCTGTTGTTGTCTCAGTAACCTTGATGAATTCCTGAGAACCCTGAAAACAAGACTGCAGGTGGCTTGTTATCTACAGACAGTTTGTTTGGTTCACAGAATGGCCTTAGTTGTACAGATACATTGCCACATCCTGTGACTTGGGGAGGACTTGGGTAGGGAGGGCACAGATCAAGAGGTGACCTCTCAGCAAGAGATGGTGGGCAGCTGTGACAAGGTCTGTGAGACCATGGGGCAAACATGTCCCCAGTCCCTGCTTGGCCTGGATATGCCCGAGTAAGGAAGGCCGGGACATCCAGCGTGCCTTGCCCCTCTGCTCTGCAGAGGATTTTTCCATCTGATGGTGCCTGCAAGAGGACTGAACTTAGAACAAACACAGAAAGAAAGCTGTTTTGTTGTCAGAAGCCTCCTGTGCTGTACTGTTCATATTTCTCTGCCTCTGGTGAAAGGCCTGAAAAGGCTAAGTGAGGTGACACAACTATATGGGTCCAGCTTCCTAATGCAGATAATTCACAGAATTACAAGGAACAAGACAGAAAGAGAGTTGTTAACATTGCTTTAAACTTTGATGGAATAATTTGATGACTGAATTTCAGCTCTTTTTGAAGTAGAAATTAGTAGTCATGAATGCTGCATTTCAAGGTAACCCTGCTTAAATTAAACCAGACAGTACTGAACTCTCACTGGAACCTGTTAAATTAATAGCAGAAGTCTTTAGCAAAGCCTTTTTCCCCCCTTATAAACTGTGATAAGTGAGGAATTAGTGTTTTTAAAACAAAAATGCAATCTAAAAATTCAGAGTGTTGAAACTCATACAGAACACTTACCTTCTCCACTAATGCCAGACAACTCCTACACACACCAGCTCAAGGTAATATGGGTCAGAAATGACAAAAATGCTGATTGAAGCTCAGTTATAAACTATAGACATAATGTTTGTAAAAACAACTTGTAAAAAACCAAGCAATATTATGGAGGTGATGGCTGGAATTCCAAGCATACAAGAATCAGATGAGAAATGAAGTGGGTATTTTGAACAGCCATTTGAACACCCTCAGTACAGGTATGGTAGCTTCTTGTATGAAGGCTTGAAATAAAAGATGTCTCATATCTGAGAATCTATGTTTTGGCACAGAAGAAATGATGACCTCAAGTCTTTAAGCAAAATTTTCTGCCTTTTTTTGATGGAGCTCAGACTTAAGGATAATAGAGCTACCTTCCAGCCTTGGAGACTTTGAATCTCTGCATAGGGATGTACGTACATAGAGTCTATCTAAAGCTCTCCATCTAGCGGCAGTTCACAGAATCTTAGGACCATAGACTCCTCTGGGTTTGAAGGGACCTTTCCAAGGCCTCTTAGTCCACCTACCCTGCAACAATCAGGGGTATCTTCTATATCAGACTGATCAGAGCCCCATCCAATGTGACCTTGAATGTCTCCAGGTTTGGGGCATCTACCACATCTCTGGACAACCTGTGCCAATGCCTCAGCACCCTCACTGCAATCTAAATCGACCCTCTTTTAATTTATAACAGCTTTGTAAACAGCCATGTGATGATTGGGTGGAGGCTCAGTCAGGTTGTTGCTGTGCACTGAATACATATTGAACCTGCACACAGAGATGCAGGCCAGCCTCAGCCCACTGCCCAACACTGCCTTCACTGACTGTCTCACTCCTCGCTGTGACACAGGCATCCACAGTCATTCCCTGTTCCCAGTAAAAATTACAAGGGAAAAAAAAACTGTGAAGATTCATCAGCTTCCTTAGGACTTTCTCACCCTATGAGTATCTTTCCTTTGAGATGAGCTATCCTTGTTATTATGTTATGTTATGTTATCCTTTTGGATACTTTTTAATGTGGATGTTCAAACCTTGGAATTGGTGCAGGTGAGATAATGGAACACAGATCAAAGGATAGCAGACCACCAAAGATCCTAGCCAGATTTGTGAACCTGTGTCTCTAAAAAACACCATTATAAGGAGAAGAGAGATCATGTGAGGGAAAGGAAAAAGGGAGGGGACTTTTACACAGTAAAAGTACAAGGAAAGAAAAAAATCCTTCTCATTCAAACTCTTCTATGCACTTATCTATAAATCAAACAGAGCCTCTCTGCAGCTACATCATCATCACTGAGATGGTAAATGCTAGGTCTAAGGACATACAGGGTGGTAACCTTGATCCTTCATCTGTGCTTCCAGAGTGGGTTTTTGCATAGCTGAAGGTTAGCTCTGACTCAGTGACCAAGTTAAGAAGTGTGTCCTGCTTCCTTTCTGGTGTAGATGAGGTCTTCCCCATGGGTGCCTGACAACTGTGGGCACAACTGCTCCCTTCATTCTTCCTCTCCACTAGAGCTGTCACTGGATTTGGTGGGAGAGGGCCCCAAACAAAGGGTGAAGAAAAACTGAAAAACTATCAAACTACCTGCAGTTTTTTAGGCTTTTAGCCAAGTTTTATGTGGTTAATTGTTGGCTGGCTTGCAGATTTTCCAGCTGATTGAATTAATTATTTTTTTTCCCCTCCTCTCTAGCTTACGGGTTGATACTCTGGCCAGATGGTCCCAAGCTGGGACTGACTATCTTGCCTTTCTCTGCTCCTTCATTGTGCTATTGATCCAGAAGTCAAGTTGCTGTCTGCCAGCCTTAATATTCTAAACTCTGTTGCCTTATGCTTTTTTACATAAATATACTTTTGTATTGCCTTTACATGCCCCATCACTATCCTGATGCATGACTGGCTGAGGAACAGCAGGAGCAAAGAAAACTCTTTCATGTGTCATGGAACACAGCACAGGCCCATCTCTGACTCCATTTGGGACAGAGTGAGTAACAGCTGACAAGTCTGTCTTTGTATTTGTGTTTCTCTGTATCAACCCTAAAGATGGAATGAATTCCTTGCTGCCTGTCTTTGGGCAGAGGAATGCCATTCTACACAGCAGGGGCCTTGAACCTTGATCAACATACTCGGAAAAAGCTCTCTGCATGACAGACAGGCAGATTTCTCAGCACAACTTCTTTTTTTTTTTAATTGAGCTTTTATTGTAACATGAAAAGATTTACTCAACATATTGGATCTTTTGGAATTTGTGTTCTGGAACTATATAGTAACTGACTTTTCCTTTGCTTAAAAACAATACTTTGATTAAAGTATACAAGGTATACACACACATACAATTTAAGAATGATAAAGAAGCATTAAAACTTGAAGTGCTATTTTTAAATGGAAGAAACATAAATGTTGGAGACAATGTCATAAAATCATAGAATCATTAAGGCTGGAAAAGACCTCTAAGATCACTGAGTCCAACCTTTCAACAAACACCATTATGTCAATTAAACCATAGTAGTATTATGTCCAGTTGTTTCTTGAACACTTTCAGGGATGGTGACTCCTCCACCTCCCTGGACAATCCGTTTCATTGTCTGACTCTCCTTTCAGTGAAGAAATTCTTCCTAATGTCCAATCTGAAGCTCTCCTGGTGCTTCAGGCCATTTCCTCATCTTGTCAGCAATGTCAGTCCAATGTTGTTTAGTTTTTTCCTTACAATAATACAACCAGTAAGCAAGAAACCAGACAATAAACAGAACAAGAAATAAATCCATGCAGATGATTTCAACATTAAACAGCTTGCACCTTCTGCCCTTTCTCCAGAAAAACAACTGCTCCTGATGTCATAACATTTGGATATCCAGAAAAAGCATTATAAATTACCTGTAAGAGAACTCTGCAGAAGTGCAAAAATAGGGCATTTGGTAGATGGAGGCAGCTCATTTTCTTGTCATCAATCTTTCCTATCTTATATGCTTGAGGTTTAGATGATTATGTAGCTTGACATTTCCATGTCTGATGACAGACTTCTGAGAGCTGTCCCTTCTTTGGGGCAGTGTCCCACCCTTCCCTACACACATGGTCTTTCCCTTTGAGTGACAAACTCATGTACAAACAGCTGCTGGGACTCTTACTCAAAGTGCATCTTGGCTGTATTTTGACCTGCTCCCTTTAACCTCAACAGAAGAAATCCCCGTAATTCTATATGAGCGGGAACTAACTTGCTGACTTCCTCCATGGACATCTCTTGGGTGGCCTTTGTCCTTTGTTGAATCTGATGAGGGTGTTCTCTGATCATCTTCTGCTCCAAGACCTATGGCATCATCCTTCAGTTTTGGTCTTCCAGTATGCAAGGGGTCACAACACGGCTTCTTTCACAATACACAAATTAAAGATTGGATGGGGATAAAAGGAATGTTAGGGAAAGGGAAGGACATACATGGTCTTTCAGTCCCACGAGTGTCTGTTGCTCTGTTTTTCTCCACTGTTTTATTTTACTTTCTTAGTCAGTCAAGAGAATTTCTATTAGTATACTGTTAATTTCCTAGCTTACTAACCCTCAAAAGGTGAGATTTTCATTTCAACCTATGAATTAGCTGTTTTTTTTCTTTAAAACAAATGAAAAGGGAAATGACAAGGGCATTTGTGTTGTTAATGTATCTATTACAAACCACTAAGGAAGGAAAAACACAGCCTAAAAACCTAAAGGGGAAAGGAAGATGTATAATCATGTCTAATTAATGAAACACTGGATAAAAAGAAGGAATCAGGTGAAATTTCTAACTGACTGAGGGCTTACCTCATTAAAAGTTACAAATATAGAAAAGAACAAAAAAAAATCCTTGGGATCTAAGTGCATTGGAAGTTCAGCTTGCGAAGATTATGTAGTTGTTCCTTCCTCTAAATGTAAACCACGTGGAAGCTCTCAATCAGTAAATTATTAGTAGCAAGAAAATCTCACTTTGTGACTCTGACTCAACCTGTCAAAAGATGAAGAAATTTTGTTGAAAGCAAACAATTGAAAATTATAATTGTACATGAAAACATCTCATGCTTCTAAAAGTATAAGATAAACATTTACCAAGTGGCCTCTTGAAGCAGACAAACAGAACGTTACTGAGTCAGAGTATATTATAGCCAAAAATGGCTTGATGTTTTACTGGCATCAAATAATAGGTCCAAGTGCCCATCCCTGAAATCCTTGTATGGTAATTCAGATATTTCCTGCATATACAGAAGATGTGTGTACACCTGGGAAAAGGTAAAGTCCCATCAGAGATAATACTGTAAAAATTAATATGAGAGAAAGAATTGAGTGTAATAAGACATTCTGGACATTTTTCACATTGGGAATCTTACCTCTGTGAAACACAAAATGGGCAATTAAAAATATTTATTGAACTACCTCCCCCTGGATATCAAAATATGATGGGTTTATTATGCAATGCTGTCATTGCAGCAAGAGAGGACAATTTAAAGTAGCTTAAAAAATTAATTTTGACACAAATGCAAGATCAGTCCCTGATTGGATAATAGTTACGCACACAGGAGGGAAAAAAAAAAAAAAAGCCATTTCTAATTGCAATCGAATCTTCATTTGGTAATTAAAGGAAAATAGGATAAAGGGCACTTGAATGCAAAGACATCCAGAATTCAGTGGGCAGGCCAGCAGAGCTCTTGTTTCAGAACAAAAAAATAAAGTGAGAAAGAGAAGAGAATTTGCCTTGAACTTTTCCCATCTGGATATCAGCACACTACAGAAAAGGATTCTGGAAATAAAAAAAAAAATAAGAGACAGTTTAGTCCTCCCTCACAGGACATTTCTCAGGTCATTGAGACACTGAACTTGCCCTTACCTTGTATTGTTTCACCATGATAGTGGTGAACCAGCAATTCCATAGCTTCCCAGGCGCTTCCCTTCCTGGGAACCAAATTCCACTTGAACTTTGCGCTGAAAGCAAGAAGACTTTTGTCTTTCGAGTGCAAGCTTCTTCAGGAGATGACAGTCACTTGCTCATTCAAACAATGAGAAGACAACCGGGCTCTGATGTAGGTGAAATCTGGTTTCTTTAGCCTGTGGGAAAAAATAACAGCAACCAACCACTGGAAGTTACAAATATTTTTCTTGATGAAATTTGAACAACTGAGTAGGACTGGGTGGGAGGGGTGTTTCACCCCCCAAAAATGCACATTTTTTGCTGAATCAGTAAAAGTGCATCTGATTAAATAAAAATTTAAAAGTGCAAATTTAAAAATTCTTTAAAAGAGCAACTTGTCATGAAGATGGCTTCAGCTGTTTAAATACAGAAGTCCAGTGATATTCTAGACTCCCTACAGCACCTGACACACCTGCATGGGGCTAGCAGGCAACTAATACCACATAATTCTCTTTGTAGTTCTCTTTGTAGGTACCTGTGGATAACTTCGGTCAATTCTCTGCAACAAGATAAAGGAGCTGAGGAAACCAGCTGTTGCTAAAATCTGTCTACATCTGGAGGATTATAAAATGAAAGGAAGTTTTATAATTCAGTAGTGCAGCATCTCAGCTTTCATTTTGTTTTATTTTCCTAAGGGTTTTCTTTCTGCCTGGCCAAAGAAATGTACTTACTCACAAATATTTCAGCATGCTGAGGAGTAAGCCCCCAGTAGGTCTGTGTGTGTTTTGTGCTTCATATCATTTTGTAGATAAATAGGCAGTAAAGAAACAGGGTGTATTTTGCCTAGGGAGAGTGGAAAGGGAATGCAGCAACCCTACAAGCTTTAGTTGTTTGAGGTGAAGATTCCCTGACTGAAGCAGGGTTTGAGTTCTCTGCTCCTGGGTACTTACAATGCATGCAAATACACCATTCACTGATAGCCTGGTGTTTCCAAACTTTGCTCATTCTGCCTGCCTCAGCTTTGTGCATTACCCTTTTGACACTTCGAAGAGCATTTGAATAGAATGAAACAACTTTGTTCTTTCATTGTGATCACAGTTCTCCGCATAAGCACCATCTCATGTGGTGGTGAGCTTCTGGCATCTTTTAAAAGTCACACAGATTCCACCCCCCACCACCACCAAACAACACAAAAACAAAAAGAGAACAATAACATAAAACATGAGAATAGGGAATTTTACTGTTTCCCTCTCCACCATGATTCAGCAAATGACTTCATAGTTTTTACTCTAACTTCTCTGTACCTTGGTCAAATTTGGATGAAAATTAAGAGTGGAAAAATATATTCAGTGGTTTATCTAGGAGGATTTGGGTACAATAAACCAAATATTTATAGAAAAATTGCTAAATATTTGCAATCTGGGTTTCTGTATTGTTTAAAGTATTTTCAAAAATAGCTTCCTACTTCACCACAGATTTTTAAATTGGAAGATTTTGTTTTCTGAAAGATTCTTTTCCAGTTGTTCTTAGTTTTTATCTCTTATCTCAGTCCCTTCCAAGGATCTAAATCTTTTTCCTGTGCCAACCTTCCTCTGAAATGTGAAGAAAATCTCAGTGTGGTGTGAGGAAACTCAGAAGAGTGAGGAAAGAGAAGGAATATAATTAACTACCTTTGAAATGCTTACAAGCATTGACCCTGCAAGAAATTTTCCAGGTGACTTCTGCAAATTGTATGATATAAACAATTATTTTTATTACAATAACATACAAAAACACAAAGCAAAATTGAGAGCCTGATGGTGCAAGATACTGGTAAAAATAACAAGGCAAAATCTTTTTCTGACCCCAGGAGCCATGACCCTGCTGGGAAAGGGAGTGAACACTCTAATTCAAGGAAACAGTTGGATTTTAAACATTCTGCATTAAAAGTGGGTGGGAATTGCTTTCCAGAGAAGAAAAGATTTGGGCTATGGTCCAAATCCTGAAGTAAGAAGAGATCAACATCTTTAGGAAGAAAGACACAACCAAATCTTCCTATATTATCATAAATTCATTAATGAAACAAATGCCTCATACTCACTCTTACCAAGACTTGACTTTTCTGAGTCTCATAGTCTCCAAGACCCCTGTATTACCTCATCAAGATGCCATTATTCAGGACAACATTCCCTGTGTTTCACCTTCTAGATAACAGCCTTGTGTTTGATGCTGTTGATCATATATTGTAATGTTCTGGGCCTTTGATTGTAAAATCACATCTGCGTCTTTCTGTGTTTAGAATGGAGAAAATCAGTTGTAAAAGTAAGTGCAGGAACAGAGTTGTGCAGGTCAATGAGCAAACAAATTAATGAAAGTACCTTTGCAAGGAAAAAATAAGCTTTTCCAGGGTTCATAAATAAGTATCAGGCATTATTAGGAACATAAATATATAAAACATGAAAAATTATGTGTACATTTGAGATGTATGAAAACTGTGGATAAGTTGAACATTTCTGTCCATTGGGACTTAAGTCTTTTCCTCTCCCATTTACTCCAGAGTTAAAGAAGCCATTTGGCATGCAAAGCTGGATTTGGATTGTACCTTCTCCCAAAAGGACGTTGGATCTTTCTGAGTGACTGCTCTGCTCTCCTGTACTCCAAGTTGAGCTGTTTCCTACTTTCTCCTGTGAAAATTGCTGAATCTTGGCTGGAGTGTTTTGTCCACCAGGCTGTAGGGAAAAGAAAAGGAAAAAAGATACATTTTGTGTGCATGAATGAACCTATAACCTGCTGTGCAAAGTGCCAAAGAAATATATTGGGTTTCAAACCTGATATCTAAGCAAGGGTTCTTGTTTATTCAAATAGTACCTCCCCAGAGTGTCCAGCATATAGCATAGGCATTGTTCTTAGGCATGGCATGCTCAGATCTAAACCTATCAGGCAGCAAAAGTATTTCTATTAGACATCCTGCAGCCTTAATGAGTGCTCATACCATTGACCAAGGAGTGTGGTGCTTTTGTAGATGAGCCTGTGAATATATTAAAAACTGAACAGAACCATTTTTTTGTACCAAACGAAGCTTTCGTTTTCCCTTTCTCTTTTTTGCCTATCATTCTGTTTAATGGAAAACCTCAAATTTTTTTCAGCATTATCCAAATCTGTTGCCTCCCTTGATTTGAGTTCTGAAACAAATCCCACTTGTTCCCTCAGACTTTATTCATACGGAATCAAACCTCCAGCCTGTAATGAAGATGGCGCACAGTGCCACCCCTGTAGAACAGGGATCTGCACTGGGAATTCTGGAATATAGACAGAATTTCTCCCACCATCCTACACATCTATTTAGATGTTTTGTCATTGTTTGTTATTTATAAATAAGCAGCTTTGATAAAGGCTTGAATGAAAAACACTTCACAATGCTGATGGAAAACTACTTGAAGTAGAAGCCACATGGGTGCTCAACAACAGAACACAGGAGGATTTTAAGTGTTTGCTAATCGTTATGAGCCTTCTATAGAGTCAATTTCTTTCACTGACTAGAAGAAAAATTAGATGAGGACTACTAATATACGTTAAAATCTGTATTTTGCAGTACAGCTAGGTGAAATCTTGCCATTCTGTCTGATAGACATGAAGTTCGTCAGAAATGGGACAGGAAAAGCTGACCTCACTGTAGCAAGCAGAATAAACCAGTTATACTTAGTCTCATTGGTGTTTATAAGAGGTTTTAGCTGGCTTCCTTCCTGACTGGCTATAACTGGCACAAACAATCTCTTTCTTTGAGAGCAGCTGTCACTGGTGTAGTTTCTTTTAGGGCCCAGAATGGAATAAAGCATTTATTCTCTCAAAACATCCTCCTTTGTGTGGAGGCCTATAAACAAATGGTAATGATAACCAGGCATTCATCAAATTGTGGGGAGGTGATTAGTGGGATGCCACAAGAATTAGTGTTCAGCCTAGGTATAATTGACATCTTTAGTCTCTTACACAATCTAATAAAATCTAGCTGCCAGAAAATCTTTTCTCATTTCATTGGCTTACTCACATAATGTCAAGGTAAAGATTCTTAGATCACCTTCTGCAATTATTCTTTTTTACTGTGGATTCTTCCACTGCTTGTAAAGGACTGATTTCACGGACATCTGTCCATACTAGAAAGCAAAGCAGTTTAGAAGTAACATGACAGTGATAGATGTTGCTATTTAGCACAATTCATAACCTCTCAGTACAGAGGGACCACAGTGTGTGAGCCTGACTTGTACAGAACTGAACCAAATGGATTTTTCTGAATTCAGAACAGAGATCACAGAACCAGGCAAGATATGTTAAGCTGATATCTTGGTTTTGTGGACAATTGCACTAAATATCCTAAGCAGAAACTGCTTGGGTTCTATTTCTAAGAAAACAACCTTGTCACTCCTCACCATTTCTTCTGGAAAATCATTCCAGGGCCTTATAGCTCTGTCATTCAGAAAAGGAAGAAAAATTCCAACACAAATTTATTCACTTTATTTCAGTCATTATACATTTGGAGGCTGACTATAATTTTCTGAACTAAGAAAGAGAGTTTATTGTGAGAACTTTTTCATAGGTCAGGCTATACTTGCAGTTCAGACTCCCAAAATCTTGGGGCCAAGCCACAGAAACTTACATTGCACTTTTCACAGGTCTGATTTCGCTAACTTTGCTATATTCCCATATTCCCATAGCTGAAAGTGGGAAAAGTTATCTCCCTTATTAAAGTATTCTAAAACTTTGTATAAGAAACCTTAAAATACATGTTTGGTCAATGAAAACAACATAGAATTGGTTTGTGCAGTTTCATACCAAACTAAACCTCCAATTAAAATTTAACACTAGGAGGTAAATGTTTTAGACCATCTAAATGAAAGAATGCACAAAATCAGGAGTGCAACTTGTGTTGATGGCAAGTTAAGATTTCATAATTTAATTATGTATCAAATAATCCATCAGCTGAATGAAACAGAAAATAAGTTTAATAAGTTAATTAATACAACAATTAAGCAAATACACACACATATATCCATAAAAAGAGAGTGATCATTAAATACATACCATTATAAGAAAAAACATCCTGAAGAATGTTTGGGGTCTTGGGAGCTGCTACATGCCATCCCAACAGTATTTGTTGTTGTTTAAACTAAAAAGCCCCATATGCGTCATTCCCCATGTCTTTACCAATGTTTGGCCCAAATACAGATATTTTTGTGTAACTACCAACTGCCCATTTAGTGGTCTCACTAAAAACAGAACCTACATAAAATGTGTGCAAGTGCAGTGCCACCCGTGATGTGTTATGAAGTTATAAACATCTTCAGTCCAATGCAGAGCTTACAAGGCTTAACTTGGACCCCAGATGTTTGCAGGTATGGACAGTTTACAACTGAGGAGCAGTGTTTACTAATGGTGAAGAGCAAGGCAATGACCAGAAAAACATACGGGACAAATTTTGGTTAATTATCCAAGATGAAGGAGAATTACAGCCAAAAAAAACCCATTTCAGGGCAGAGCAAAACCAAAGTCGTGGTTATTAATTGTAAAAAAAAAAAAAAAAAAAAAAAAAAAAAAAAAAAAAAAAAAAAAAGAAACTGCCTAGACTGGAAAAACAGTAATGATACTACTTTTTTTTTATTTTTATTTTTTTTTTTTTGTCACAGAAGATAACATTTGGTTTTTGTAATTCTTACAAAAGGTTATAAAATAATGCAATGCATTATTTTGTTGTACTGGAATGAGTTTAGAACTGAGGAAGATGGTTGATAGTAAATTTGTATAAAGATATTTATGTGGTTAGAAATAACAACACAAAGGAATTTTTAAATGTATTAGTAGGGTCATTATCCCATGACCATGCCAAAAATAAGAAAATTATATTTGATAGGTAGCAGAGGATACACATAGCTATTTATATAATAAACGTGTAATTATTAACAGCTGGGGCATTAAGTGATGCAACTAAAGGCGCTGCAGAGTTTTTCTCAGGATGATGCTTTTGAAATCTATTGATTTTCTTGCTTTTCCAGGGCAAAAAAAGTGTGAGTGTAAGAATATTACCAAATTAGAAACAAGATTTTTGTTTGTCTTTTTATATTAACACCAAAGAATTTTAACTCTTAATCACATTTTACCCAGCTGGAGTTTGTAATGATTTTTGCATGCCTATGCTGGATTGACACTAACAAAAATATTGATTGGTAATTAAGTTTTATCTAGTCCCCAAACAAATGGTGATTAAATCATTGCATGTCAGCACTATTCTCTCAATGCTTTGTGGTTTTAATTCCTGAAGTACTTGTAGAGAGAAAGTATTGTCCTCAGTTTGCTACAATAAACAAGTCTAATAACAACTCAATCCCTTGCGGATAGTAAGATTTTTGTGAAATTCCACTGATCGTTTCAGTAGCCTTTATCTCTTCCATCATTAATCTTGAATATGGTAAACTGCAATTAAAAGAGAAATGATAGCAAGACCCAGTGAAATTATATTGGGACTTTACCTCTAGAAAGCACAATTTGTGCAACATCCTCAAGGGTGCATTTGTCTTTTTCATGGCCATATCATGGTGCTGACTGATGGCATGGAGCTCCAGAACTGGACATCAAAATTTATGTGTCTGTATGTGTGTGTCTATATTGCGGTCTGTAGCACCTAGCTAACTATTAATCTCAGCCTTAAATGAGCCTCTGCAGACTCCATTTTCTGTTACAACTTCATCTTCATTGCGTACTTTAGGACCTCGGCAATCCAGCTCACGCTGGGGCAGGTATATTGCAAATGCTGAGATTTAGGAGCCTGAACCCACACCCCCACTTTACACCACATAACCAGCTCAAATATCAATGCCTTTTGTTTCATAAAATCATAGAATTGTGCAAATCAGAGAATAATTTAGGCTGGAAGGGACTTGGGAGACCTTTTGTCCAGCCTTCTATTTGAGTTAGGGTCTACTTTGTACTATGTGACCTATTAGAGCAGTCCAGGTTGTTCAGGGCTTTATCCAGTCAGATTTTCTTAATTTCTAACTGATAAGCATCATTTATACCAGAAATTCTTGCTAATAGTTCTGTTTTCTTGCTAACAGTACTGACTTTTACTTTTGTACTGTCAACACGCTTTCCATTTCTCTTTCTCTATTTCTGTTTCCTTGCATTTGTTCTGGAAGGCATCTCAGCCTTGCCTCTGGTGTGCATATACAGCTTCAATTTTTCTTTGAAGAAAAATATAATTTTCAAAACAAAAAATTAACAATCTTCACCTCCAAAAAACCACCAGTGATAAACTCACTACAGGTCTTGATAAATTGCTTGTTGATTTCTTTAATTTGCTGAGTTTTAATTTCCAGCCATGTATCTTACCATTTCTTCAATTGATGCATGGAAGAGCCTTCAGGAAGCAAATTCCCATGCCCTTTTTGAAAACATACATAAATGTTTAGTCAATATTGTAGTGTATTATGTTTTACAAGTAGAAATTGTCCATTAGATCACCACTCACTGGGAAGCAAGTTCATCAGGTAGGAGAAGAGGGCAAGACACATCCACCAGGCTGTAGCTGAAGAGTGCCAACTCAGCAAGGCATTTCTGGAGCTCTCATTCACACTTAATGAACTTCTCTAGTAAAAGCTACTCCCTGGAACACAGAGGTCTATCACTGCCAAAGTCATCAACAACCAGCGTGCACATAGGCAAAATGTACCAGCATGATGAATGGTCTGAAGAGAAAGATTCGTAGGACAAGTCAGCAGGACAAACTCTCCAATGCAGAAGGAGAGTTTGGCTCATGACATCTAAGCTGATCAACAGCTTCTTCTGGATTTTCCAGTTGTATGGATTAAACAGTCTCCCTGTGACAGGCTGGGACCAAAAACTATAATGATATTGCTGCTTCTCAGGCAAATATTTACAAATATGAGGATAAAGCATATATGTGGGTGGTGACAGGGAGAGATACAAGAACAAGTACATTTTCCTGTCTCTGCTGTGCTCACAGCCAGCTTTAAATCCCTGCCTGGACTCTGGGGACACTTCTGACCTGACTGTCCCTGCTCATCCTTCGAGGGCTCCCTTGTTCCAGGGTCCAGGACCCCCAGGCTATGATTCCTTGCCCCAGCAACTCCGTGCAGGGTTGGTCTTGTTATCCCATACATACATTTGAATTTTATCTATCATACTAATTGTGCTGCAATAATTGGCTGTTATAATCATCCTGACTCAGCTGTTTTAACTTTCAGGCTTTTGCAATAACTTAACAGAACAATACCTCGCTTAGTTATCCTTAAGCAATCTGTAATTCCCTTCAAAACCTTCCTCATGCACCTTCTTTTACATCTTTTATTTTTAGTCAATTCTGGTGGAATCTGCCCTCCCACGTCAGGTGAGAGGGCATTAGAACATACCTAGGTGATAATATTACGCAGCACTGTTGCTGTCACAAGTCCCATGTGGCAGATAGACATGAGGTTACCTTCTTAACCAGGAGATTCCCTCCATAGCTGAGTCATTGGAAGGCATGTGCTACAAGGAGATCCTCTGTATGTCCTATCAGTTGGAAAGTTTTATGGCACACAGTCTTTGAAAGAGTGCTTCCATGACAAGGAAAATCTTGTCTCCTTGGAACAAACTGTGATCAGCTGCACGAAAGAGCTTAGACAGTCAGTGATCTGTATTTTGACACTTCAGAGAAATATGACAAGGTGTTTTTCCTTCCATCTGAAGCATCTCATTTCTCATTTAATAAGCAATTTGCTGCCAAATTTTTAATTAGGGCTCTATCAGAAAACATTCCTTTTTTGTCAGCAAAACATGCCACATCTGCCTGGTAATCTATCTTCCCATTTCCTCACCCAGACCAACAGCCGAAAAAAAATCTTTAAAAAACCATCAGTTTCCTGCCTACTCAGAAAAAAATACAACCCATCTTCAGTCCTGTATTGTCTGACTCTCAGATGCATCAATTCTTCCACCGTCACATCCCTCTTGTGTTACGCTCCTTCTGTTGAGAAGAGCTGCCCTGAGCAGAGGGTGGCATGGGAGGGCACTTTCTCTGCTTAGAAAATAAAGATAATTCCAGCCAGCTCTGGCTGCCAGGTGGAGCTGTCAAACCTGGATGATGAGCCAGCCCCATGGAGCACAGGGAGTGCAAAGAGGGCAGCACTGCTGCCTCAGTGAGGGCACCCACCATCCCCGGTGGAAGGAGCCCATCCAAATGTATTGCTCCCCACTGCGACCCTAAGAGCCAGACACACCCCAGATCTGCGTGATTGATACGGCTCCCATCACAGGGAAAGGAGATGCCAAAACCGCAGCAGCCCTCTGGTGTGTGCTTGGAGCAGCTGTACTAGCAGGGGGATTCAGGGATTCTGCAATAGTCTCATTTTCTCTTCCTAAAAACAGGCTGCTGGGAGCATAACAACGGAAATTCCCACACATGAGCCCTTGTTGGTATGTATGGAGATTACAGTGTATCCACAGATGGATTTATACACATTAGGAAGACTTGTAGCAGCTTCTGAAAGTGTAATTATTTCCCATCTGCAACTGTGAGACCTCAGAGAGGAGCAGACTGCTGAGGCAGGCCACCCTGCTGAAGAGGCAGCTCCGCTTTAACACCGTGCTCTGCACAAAGCTGACCAGCGATTCATGGGAGGCAGAAGTCTTATTCAGAGGATTTATCAGGAACCTCGCTTCCTAAGCACTGTTGATTTATTTTGCATGAGAAGTGTGGGTGTTGGGAGGAATTCTTTGGTCCTTCCTTGTCGCTGCCTGCAGAAACAGAAGGCTGCTGTGCATCCATCTTAATTACAGCCTTTGCCCTGCAGAGGTTTGCCTTTCCAAAGCTGTCTTCCTGTGACAAAGGTGACAGTCTTCACTGTTTTCTTCTGATCAAGACCCAAAACACTCCATTACAAAGCCCATAGGCCAGACAGGTTACTCATGCAGATACCCAAGTCCCTACAGGTTCACTGAAACTGTGCAGATCCAGTTCTGAAAAACAGCTCATTGTTGCATGCTTCTAATTAACTAGAAAATCTTAATGCTGACATTGAAAGAAGACAAGCCGTTTTCTATCTTTGCTTCTTTTTGTTGCTTTAAGGTCCAGCATTTTCTTCCTGTGAGTTCAGTGAGCTTTGAATGGCCCTAGGAATTGGGCTATTGAAGTCATATGCAGACATTTTCCTTATATCTGCCTCTCTTAGATATTGCAGCTTTTTTCCTCCTCTTGGAATGAACCTTAAAAAGAGGTAGGCATTGCTTCCTTGTTTCAGGTGACACAATATTTGTAATTAATAACATACATGTGCAGATAGGTAGGTCAAGTCGAGATCCTCAGAAAAATGCAGGTGATTAAAGTGAATTATGTTCCTACACACCTTCAGAAAACTGAATTTCCATCCCTGAAAAGCAGTATTTGTGAGGAAATTTATCACAGATGTGTTACCCTTAAGTCAATTGCTTTCAGTAAAACAAAGGCATTAACTTCAGTGGGAATGGGTAGAGACAGAAAATGCCCATTTGAAAACTGAACCTCAAATATACAGTTAGTGTTCGCTTGCCCAAAAAAATGCTGTCTTCTAACTTTGCCTGAAAAATAGGTTGAGATAGAAAATAATATCTGAATTTCTTTTCATTACATCAATAATTTTCATTTGAGTATTTCATTTCCCTAGCATCAATGTCAAACACTACTTAAAAGAAATCTACTCCTTGTTCTGATTTCAGAAAAAGCTGTTTTACTACTGTTTATATAGCACTGAAATCAAGTTTATATCCCAATGCTATCAGTGTTTCTTTTATATCACACATGTACATAGAACAAACTTCCTGGTGAACTACTCTTTCTAAACATTTCATTACTGAAATTTCAGTCTCAAGCATTACTTCTCCTCACAATCTCCTAGTCCATTCTACTTGGGTAGAACTAATCTGCTACACAGATGGAGGCAAGACATTCCCATTATTTGCTAAGATAACTAGTTCCTCCTCAATTTCTGCTGACAAGGTTGAGTTTGAGCTATTCTGACCCAAAAAGCTGACCAGAGTGTATTAGGAACTCAAAGATACAGCCCTCAGGATTATTCACTGCATCTATGCAAAATGTTAAGTCTTTTTATTTTTGTTCTTATAGGCCTGGGAACATGGTAGATGGTGAAACTGCAGCTCCTATATTTTATACTTGATATAAAAAAGCAGTAAGGTCTTACATTGTGTCAGATTGGCTTTCTCCTGCAGGTTAAATGTGCAAAACTCACAGAGCCCAGTGAGTTCTTTGCCTAGGGAAAATGTGCCTTTTACCAAATTTTAAGATAGTCTCTATAATTAGTGGTCTAATTTTGTTGTGCACAAATGACCTTACCCACCCAAGTGGGAACACAAAACTCTTATTTGCGAGCTCAAATTGGCTGAATGTGTCTCCTCAAACAAGTGTACCCTGAGTCTGCTGCACACATAATATTAACTATGACAGGCTCTGAAACTACAGTCAACAACTGAATATGAAACAGTGCAGAACTATTTTTGGTGCAACATAGGTGAGACTAGGAAAAGGCCAGAATGAAAACTTAGACTTTTTTAAATGGGCTCCCGTTCAGATCCCCAAACATGCGCAAATTCTCCCAAGAGACTTGGAGCACTCAGAAGAATTTGCAGAGTCAATGAACTGCCCTAAAAAAGAATATTAATATTTGATATCACAATCTTGTCACTGCTTCAGTGTGTCAGGATCTAGAACTTCATTGCTGGAGTGCCTTGAGGCTCTGCATGAAGGAAGGTCTATAAATCCCTTGAACCAGCTACTCTACACCAGACAGAACAGACTACTGATAAATTTGTTCACAGTCCCAAAAATATACTTGCATCACACTTGCTCTGCACGGACATTTATAGCCTTGATTTTCATACTGTGCCTGTTTCTGTGTTTATAGGCTGCCTACCAGAGCAGCCCAGACACTCTTAGCCTGATCATTCCTCAACAATTGGCTGTTCCTCAAGACTTCTGTCTCCTGTTCAATTATCCAAATAAGACTAAAGGAAGGAAGAGTGGGAAAGGCACTAATTAGTGCAGACAGTGGTCCAAATCTCCAGGAAAATCTATGAGAAACCATCAGGGCAAGTAATGTGAACCACCACGGCTTGATTCCTTCTATGTTTCCTGCAATACTCAAGAGGGAAGCATAGTGCAGTAGGAAAAATTAATCTTATTCACCTACCAAAAATGTGGAGGGGCTATACACTCTTGTGAGTAAATACCCCAATTTCATGCCTCTCTGCACCCTTTAGTCCTACCCTCTCTACATAAGTAGAATTTGTAGTAACATCAATTATTTTTATTACTATAAGTAATAGCACATTTCAGAAATTGAGGCTATTTTTAGCTACATGACACAAAAAGCTTGAAACAGGTAGAATTATTTTCTTTAAAAAGTCACAAAATACAAACTGAATTACTTTTTTTAAAAGTTGGTTTTTTTGAGCTAAAAACAAAGTCAAGTTTCACCCTAGGGCAAATTTCTATAGATGAGTTATAAATCTCTATGTAATGAGGTTTTTAATGAAAATAAGGCTAATTCAGTGTGAACTGTAGCACAGAAAATTGTGTCACTAAAATTGTAACTTAATGGAAATCTACGGAATATTGAATTTTTTTTCTGATTATTGCTTAATTTATCAAAACCGTATCATTTACAGCACACTCTAAATGAGGCAAAAGCTTATTCAAGGATGTGGCAGAGATAATTACAAAAAGCACCAAGGAGACACGTAATGAGTAGGTAGAGGGATAAGTCACGTGAGAAAAGGAAGTATTATTATTATTATTATTATTATTGTGTAACTCTATGATACTAATGAGTATACCACCTATACCTGTGGGAGATGGTGGGAAGAACTGAGGACAGGGGGCTAAATGGAGAAAGGGACACAAGTGAAGGAAGCATTGTGACTGGGGAGACAGTATCATCATCTCTAATGTCTTCTTCCTGGGGCATGGTATAACTGCTGTATGTGTAGCATTTTTAACTGGAAGCTTGAAATGCAATTAAGCAAATGAACAGCTAAACCCAAAGGCTCCCGAAATAAAGAAAAGGTTGGCAAATTAGCTCTGAAGTAAATAGCACTCATCATTTGTGCAGCATTTTATATTTTCAAGGCATTGTAGAAACGTTGACTAATGAAGGGCCTTTTGTTGTTGTTGTTGTTGTTGTTGTTGTTCTCCCTGGAGTTCACATGAATTGAGGAATCTACAAATGAACAGGCCAAAAATGTAGTTAACCAAAGATAACAGAAGAGGGGATACTAAGCAATAGCTGGTTACTGGATAGACTCATGGAAGATAAAATAGCAAACTAGCCATGAATGGTGCAGTGCAGACCTGGTGCATTAACAAAATGCATTTGTAGCTGCTGCTCCTGAGCAGAGAAGTCCTCCCTCCCAGCCAGGCACAGCACTGTGCTGGGACAGCAATTGATCCACCAACCTCTGTGCCACACCTCATTGCATGTGAAAGGTGTGCCTGAAACATCACAGAGTTCACCAAGGGGACCACAGATCAGGGGATTGCATCCAACAGCAGCCACACCAGTTGCAGGGAGAGCCCATGACCACCACACTGACTACATTGTTCTTTCCTGTTCCATCATCCAGAAAGGAATGGGAGATTCATAGAATGGAAAAAACTTTAAAGCTTAATGTCCACAGAGTTCACTTGCTGAGGGAATAGCCATTAATTCCTGAGCATTAATTTTATGTCACATACTCTTACAGTAAAAATACATTAATTGTTCTGGGAATGAGGGAAGAAGCACTTGCCAGTGAGTGCCATTATTATAAGGTGATTTTGCAAGGGATCCCTCCAGTCCCACAATTCTTTTAGTTTCAGTTTTAAAACAATCCAGTTTTCACCTTTCTCCTGTTTTGCTCCAAACACAAAACTTCTCATAGTACCCTGGATTGTGGGAGAAGAATGTACAACCCCTTTTTAGATGAAAACACCAGAAACAGGAATTTACTACCTCAGTCAGTTACAGAAGGTGGATGTCACTTTCCCTTTCTTCTGAACAAAAGCTTCTTTGATGTCTCACCATCCTGTGAGCTCAACTAATGAAGATGTAGCAGTGATTGCTCTGCTTTAAATGGACACTGGTCTCCCCAGTGTGAGTTAAATGTGCAAATAACAAATACACCAAACCTGGCTCTCGGGAGTTTAAGCTAAAAAGCCTTTGTGGATCCCACAGGAACTTTAGACTAATCCCACACTCAGCTGAAAATGTAGCAGCTCTGAAAATGGATAAGCAGGTCTGCCAAAGCCAGGCAAAAGTGCAAGCCCTTGAGTCTTCACTCCTTAACTCCTGAGGAGGGGTTAGGCACACTGTTCTTGCCTCAGTTAGACCTGTGTGGCATTTGAAGCATCTGAGTGTCTTTCTGGATGTGGGCAGGGGTGTTAGAGATAACATTAACAATACATCAACAGGAGCCCTACGTGTCCTGAACTGTCAAACACGGAGTCCTTAGCAGCAAATAGGTTCTGAGCAGTGAAGGCTGGATCACAGACAGAGATGCTGAGAGTGTACAAGTCATTCTGTGACTGTGTAGTGGCTGCTTGTGCAAAGGGTATATTTTCAAGTGATTGCAGTACCACGGAAGCCTTGCAGCTGGTTCTGAGTCATTCTGAGCACCAGAAAAGGTGATGAACATTATAGGAAATGATCTCCAGTTACTTCAAAATATTATTCTGGAACGGAAATTTCTGTGAGTTATTTGCTCTAGGAGTTATTTTGTGGTTATTAGGCTCATTTCTGTTGTTTTTGCAGAAAAACACTGCCTACTCCTGCCCACGACTTTGCAGTGATAGGCACAGCTGCATCCCATGAAGACTATCCAAAGCATCATTTAAAGAAAGCCAATAAACAAAGCAACAAATAATAGTTCACTCAGCAGATGCTGAAGATAGTGTCTTATGCTGGCACATGCTGGAATTCTTCCTCCTTACATCTCTGCAGTGAATATTCCCCCGTTATCATAAATCAGAGACTTTATCACCTAAGAGGACCAGACCCAATTATCACAACCTGAGCCAGAGAATCCACCTAGCAGCCTCACCACCATTCTACTGACTACTCTCAGTTCTCCTCTTGTCTCCAGGCTTCCAGGACAATAGTCTGGTCTGTTCCTCCCTGGATAATTTTATCTCAGCTGTTCAGCTAAAAGATGATACAAGATCACATAAGTGCTTACTGAAGATGAGGATTGCTTCCAGGTCTAGGAGAAGAAACATGCAGGCCATGCAGCTGGGACTACTTGCTGATTGTAAATGCACTGAAGATACACCAATCTTGCAAATTTTCAGAGAAAATTTTCCTGACACTGGCTTTCATTCTATTGCAGTCTAATATCTGAAAAGAAATGGTAAAAATCTCTTGACTCAGGCAATTAAGTCTCACCTGCTAAATAAAGCTTTAAGAAACAGACTGCTGTGGGTAGCTTTTCCTGGGCATGAAGACAGCCTCATCTAGGGGCTTGCTCTGTCACGTGTCTATGGTTCCTGACAGATTACAGTTAACCAGGTAATTAAGGTAAAAAAAGTAGCTTAAATGGTAACCTAAAACTGTGAGAGAGGAGAATGACTACAAACAGTGCAGGCCATATTAAGGAATTATAGTAAAAAGGAAAAGCCTCAGGAGGATTAAAGTGTTAAATAGTAGTTAAATAGCAAAGAGAGAGAGGAGACAGTCTAATGCCTCTTCTTTTTTCTTCTTCTTTTACTTTATCTTTGTAATCCAGATTTGGCAGCAATTTCTGGATGCCTGACACCCTGGTGCGTGGAAATTGGATGCATTTTCATGAGATTAATTTCCTCAGCAGGGATGGGGTCAGGTGAGGGGGTTTTGTAACTTCTTACTGCCAGACTACCTCTAGGACATTGGTGGAGGTCTCAGCACAGGTCTTACACCTTGCTCTCCCCTTCACTGGGAGGCAGTGCTTGCAGGAGGGAATGGTTGTGCCATCTGGCTGGAGCTGGGCAGTCCTGTGAGTACCACTGTCTATTTGGAGAGTGTAGATATGACATACAACAATCCCTTTAGTGTCTGATATCAAAGGAGAAAGACACTCTCAAAAGAAAGAAGCAGCGAAGACTTGTCTGAAAATGAAGCATGGATTGGACAGAGGGCACCTTATACACCCCTATGGCGCAGTAACTCAAAAAAAGATGGATTTCATCAGGAAGCAGTTTATGACCACAGCTGATTTACAAGGTGAGTCACTGAGGCACATACTCTAAAAGAAGGCAGTGCCCAGTAAAAACTGACTACATGTGGCAAACCACACACCAGCCCTGCCTCAAATTCATCTGTGCTGGCCATGCTCCTGCGTCCAGCCTACGTACCAAACCTAACCAATAGTGAGACAACCCTCCTTTCAGACTTGGCAATGCCTGTGACAAAATTTTAGCCTGTATTCAGCTAAAATATCAAGCTATTTACCTTTATATCAAGCTGTGTGCCTTTGTCACTTGAGTGAAGAAAAGAGGCCAGCTGAGAATCTGTGTTTAAATATAATTTAGTCTGTCAAGCAACAGTGCTCCTGGGTGGGGGGTGTTTAAACAGGAATCGAGGCCCTTGTCATGAAACACCAAGGTCAAAGACACACCACCACTGTCCCAGCCTTGCTTCCAGCTCCATGCTCTGGGGTGACAAGAGAGGGGGCTCCAAGAGGACAAGGCAGCAGTCTGGACAGCTGAGGAAGCCATGCTGCAGGGGGGGGGGAAGCAAGCAGATGCCAGCTCCTGGGGCTTGCATTTCCCGAGGCAAACATCCCTTCTTGTTTTTCCTCTGCTGCTACCCAGCGAGCCAGTCCGCCTGTGCATGTATCTAGGTCCAAAATCAGCCACCTCCACAAGTTTTCCCCATACTGAGCTCCCAGGTCTGCCTTGGGGAAGCTGCCTCTGGGTAGGGAAATTTAGCCCCTTGCAGGCATGGGGATGGGAGCAATGCCAGAGCCACCTTTACACATCCTGCCGAGCTACGCTAACCCTTGAAACAATCATTCCAAGAAAAATACCTCCTTAAATAGCGGTGATTTGGGTGATTTTAAGATGCCACCGTGCTGCTGCACAGATCTGCTGTCTGTGGCTGAAGTTTTCAGTACTGACATTCACTTCCCGTTAGTGCTGAATCCTGCGGCTCCGGCTCCATGCGGAACTTTGAAAATTTGCCCATATGTACCTTCCAAGATCTATCAGCTCAGTTTAGTGACACAGTCAGATGCTTACTGTGTTCAGTTCTGCAGAGCCCAAACAGCTGAACAGCAAGCTGTATCTACCTCTTGCAGCATCATCAGAATTGCTAGCTAAATTATGAGTCCCGATGCTTTATTATTGCAGTGAAGATATAAAGAGCAAAAAGGAAAAGGAAAAAAAAAAAAAAGGGTTTAGGTTGTATTTCCAGTATCCATATGATTCTTAAAACTGTCACTGAAATTACCCATCCACATTACCCCCCAAAAAAGGAACATATTTCTCCTGAATGGCAAATGAGCTTCTCAAGACAAGAATAAATTAGCCAAGGAAGAACCAATATATCATTTTTTAATATAACTCTATGTGGAAGTAATTCTCAAAAACAGTAGTCATTATTATGAGCACAAATTTTGCCACCCATGATTGTAGGCAGTTAGTAACTGAGCATTCTGATGTAACCCAAACTTCAGTTCTTCCGGTATCATCTATGTATTTAATTGAAATTACAGCTAACAAAGCATCAACAGCTCTTTGCAAAAGCCAGTCACCCCCTCAATGTTTGTAAGCATTGTGGGACGGACCAGGAATATCTGGTTATAAAAACCTGGTTAAAACAAGCAAAACAAAACAGATGCCCAAAACCAAACACATGCAATAGAAGGACCCTTGGAAATTAAAGCCTGAATAATCAGACTTGTATCTTCTGTTCGCTGATGTGGCTTCTAGGACCCAGAGTTTGGTGTTTTGGGGCTCACTGAGCTGCCAGAGTGAGTTCACATTTCACTGTGGGTGAGAGCTAAAACCCTGAGCCTTGAATATCTCCTCATTTTTAAAGGCGTTTCAGCAGGGTAGTTGTGTCCAATGCTTTTCTTGATGGATAGGACTTCTCCTGAGGAAGCGCAGCCTCAAACTTCTTCATGCTGAGGACGGACTCAGAAGCAATCTTTACCCAGGCTGTCTCCTTGTCTCAGAGCTGCTCAAAAGCCCCCCAGTCAAAAGAGAGGTGGAGTTTAAGATAACCTGTCTTTCATCTGATGGAGCCTGATGGGCTCCTGACCTGGGAATGCAAAGCCCATCCAATGAGGCAATCACCAGAGCACAAGCCACCCTTCTGTTCACACTCTGCTTCAGAAGAAGCTGGTTTTAAGCAGCCAAGTTGTGCTGCACATCTGCTTAGTTCTGTACATCTGAGCCCATTACACTTCTTTAAAATCCACATACACATAGCATTGAGCATGTGGGGAGTCAGAAGCAAGGGCAAGCAGGAAATATCATGGACAGGAGAGTGCAGAAGAGGACACAGATGATAGAGAAATATATTTTGGACAGGGAGGTTGCTCCCCATTCAAACTCTGTGGAGGTCTGAGTGACCAGGAAACGTCTGTGCAGCTGTAGCTATGACCCACTTAGACCTGTCAAGCCTCAAGAATTATGTCTGAGGGGAATTTGTTCAGCTGACTCCTGGACTGGTGTTCTGCAGCCTGGAGAGCAGCAGCAAGGCAGATTTTCTCTGTCTTTATCTCCACTGACCAACTATATCCACTGCAGGAGGTACCAGGCCTAAGGGGAACTCTGGCAAGGGATGGAAGCAATGGAGTTTGTCTTCCTATTGGACCATCACTTGTTGGTACCCTCTGGTTTCACACAGCAGCCACAAGTAACATGGATTGGATTGAGCTGGATCAGGAAGTGTGGTATCAAAAGCCATCACAGCCATTGATCAGGTATTCTGACACCTGAAGTTTATTACCTTGAAAATGGCTGGATGTCAGTCCTAGGTGAAGTGACTCCCATGCTGAGATTGCAAAGAGCTTTGATTTAATAAAATAAGGCATTATAATAGGTATTTGTAATACTAGTTTTGTTTTTACAGCTTGTTTGGCACACCTTCTAGTTTTAAAGGCCTGGAGAGACCTGACAGCTGATATGGGGATTAATGTTGTCATTTGCTATGATTACCAGCAAACCTTTCATTAAATTCATTGCTGCAAGGTAAATTGTATTTCCACATTTGCTCTTGTTCCATGGCTGCAGCAAGCTGTTAAGGTAGGACTTGGGATTTAGCTGTTTCAACAGAAATGTGGGCAACTGATTCACTGTAATTTGGCTGTCATGCTATTTGGCATTTGTTGGGTTTTTTTCAGTGCATACAGATAATGATTACTGCACAGGCAGAGATGTTTAGGCTAACTTTCAGGGACCTTCAAGGCACCACTCTGGTTCTGATCCACCTCTTGTCAATAATTCCTTCTCTTTTGAAATGGCTGAAGCACATTCTTCATTCACCAGGCATTAAATGAAATGTATGAGTTTGAAATATCTACAGTGAAAATGCTAGATGGAAATAAAAGGGCAACTGCTTTGTAGTTATAGTTCTACATAGCATCAATATGCCCATTTCCATTAAAATATTACACATTAAAGGTTATAGGAAAGGCCATGCTGAAGCAATAGTTTGATTTGTTCTCCTTTTCTCTATAGAGTATGTAAATCCTGTCTTAATTTTGTCAGATGATATGCCAGCCTAGAAGAAGGTACACAATTAAGAATGAAAGAAGCACAAATAAACAGTGCCATCTTTTGGGCACCACCTAAACTCCGCATATGTTAAATTCCAGATACAAGTAAGGTACAAATGTTATACAGGAATGTGCATGCACACGTATCCATGTAGCAGGTGATTTTAGGGTATCAGCTTTATTGTATCTTGAGAGGCAGTGATAGGGACTCAAAGCCTGAAATTCTCCATCCAGTTCCTGCAGCTGATCACTTTTTGCTGTGTTCCAGCAGCATGAAGTGCTGAACAATGCCTGTTTCTGAGGCTGCCTGTGCCATCTCCCAGCTGGATGTAAATCCTATCAAGACAGATGGATGTCTGAATATTTCTTGTGAAATTCTGTGTTTTGAAACACAAGAAAAGTGAGAGTAAGGTAGAAATGCAGTGTTTTCATTTCTGTAAGGGGAAAGAGCTTTGTATTTTACCAACATGACATCCAAATGGATTACATGCAGTATCAGACTGCAGACTTCTGGGACAGGTTTTCTAATAGAATCTGCATAACTAACCCTCCTCTGATGGATACAGGCTTTCCCACTGTGGTCCACACTTTCACCACTGCTGGGATTAATAATTACAACACATTGATATGAGCAGAAGGAGGGTCTAAAACAAGCTCCAGCCCCGCCAGAACAAGCCTTTCCGACCAAAAACACCACCACCTCTGTGTCTCAGGTAGCCTTAATATTTTCTGATTGCCACAACAAATTTCATAGGTGGTCAGGAGTAATTATATGCCCATTTGGATAACAGTCAGGTGCTCAAAACTCCTCTGAGAATCTGGTCCAGCCTTGAAAGAAGATTGGATGTTCAGTCATACTTTTCTAAAAAGATACCTATAGAAAAAGTTATACAAGGTTAAGGGCTAATTACAGGATGACAGACAAGTGCTGTCCTTACCAGTGATGTTTGTGCATTAATTATCACCATTATGGGTGCATTGTGGCTCGTTGTAAGCAAGAAACTGATTCCCTGGATCATAGCAAGGGATAAGGCAGTTCTTGAAATATGCAGGAGCACTCTGGCCAAGAAGGGACTGTATAAGGACACCAGTCAATCTGCTTCCAGGTAAATGTTAAATAATAATTTGTGCCCAAATTGGTCAGTGTGATCATTGATCAAGACTGTGTTTAGTCATGATTAACACAACCTCTCAAGGCTTCTTATTCAGTAATTCTGCATGACTTCAGTACACGATGAGATCAGAAGGTCAAGCCCTGGCAGCTCCTTCCCTGACCTCCTTGGAGACAGGGCACTGAATCCTACAGTGTTGTGCAGACACTGCTGTCCTGCCCCTGGATCCACCAGAGTAAGCAAAGACAATAAGGCAGAATATTCAGACATAGAAGAAGCGCTGACATTTGAAGCCATTACTGTTGCAGTCAGGAACTGAAGAATGCAGACAGGCAGACAATGCCTGAACTCAGGCTGGAGAGGGAAACAATTTCATTTTTTTGGACAGATCTTTAAAGATGTTTAGGCTCCTAAAGCTTCAGAAATCAGTGGGGGTTTGTTGTCTCTGAGGTTCAGCTGTACAACCCCCAGGCTTCTTTGACAGACACATGCCTGTGCATCTCCTCTCTCTGTGCTCTCACCTTTCTTTTTCCTCCACAGCTCTGTGTTGGGAAGGCAGTTTTCTCTGTTACATCTCCAGATAAAGGTACTCCTCCTTAACTTCTCTCTAGGGAAGACCTACACAGGAAGTGATATTTCAGGGAAAGGAGAATTAGACCATAAAGCACCATGAATTAGACAGGGTTTCAAAACAAACCCTTTTAATTTGAAGATCTTCAGATTCCCACTGTGATTCTCTACCTTAGTTACGTTCTGGGTGATGATTCTCTTTTCTGATTAGCTTTCTCCAGCCAACATTGTTCTGCTCTACATTTTTCTTACCACCATCAGATGCTGAACTTTTTAATTTTTTCCCAAGAATACAGAAAGTTTGAGGTCCGATGTGCTCTCATTATTTCTGTAAATTGACATGCTCCATTCTCTTACTCGGAGGAGTTTGGCAGCAGTGGCCACAGCCCAGTTGTGCATGGCACACATCGCACATTGCAGAGAGATCAGCATACAGATCTGCCTACTCTGCTTACCAAGCATATCATTTACTGCTTTGCAAACAGTAAAAGGCCTGATTAAATTCAGGGTTTGTGTGTTTGCCAACCTGACTTGAGTGTGTAGTCAATGGAATCAAAATTTCATTAGAACTGGTGTTCGCTCAAGAATAAATCATTATCTTTCTCATCTGCAGACTCTTCAGTGGCTTGCATGTATTGTTTCTGTGTACAAAGTCTTTTATTTGAACTGGTTCTCAATAATAAATGCTGTACCTAGCTGCTTTCTGGTGACAAGAATACATTTTTTGACACCATTTGGCATGGATATATTTTCAAGTTGTTCTTTCCTGCATTATTGTAATGTTGAACGTCCAGGGTCAGCCAGGGGGATCCTACCCTAGGCATCTGCTACAGATTGGAAATTGCAAAAAAATGTCAAGAATCAAAGAAGAGGCGGTGCCTTCTTTAAACAACTGGATAGATTCTTTTGTCTCAAGCTCTGGTTCTCAAGGTGGGGGTTTCACCACTCCAGAATCTGCTGTGGGGCTCAGGCAAGGCAGGAGATTTCTGGGATGTGTTAAGAGCAATTTTAACAGGCAGAACATCTAGGGAGGTGTTCAGCCAGTTCAGCTGCTTGTGGACAATGAATGACTAACCGAGGATGTGATAACTGAGAGCACCCTTGGCTGTTGGGACCATGAGTTGGTAGGGCCTATGACTCTTAGAGAAGTGAGGAAAAACGAAGCAGAAATTTATTATGAATGGAAGGAGAATGGACAACTTTTTTTTTCAGGGCAGTAGTAGGCAGGATCTTGTGGGAGGTTGTTCAGAGATCCCAGGAGAGTTGGCTGTGAAAAACCACTTTGGAGCACAATAATAGTCCACCCCAATGGGCAGGACAGAGAATATGGCATCAATACATGCAGGAGGAGCCAGCCTGGCTGAACAGGCAAATGACAAACTCAAATGTCAAAAGGGGATATAGGAAAGGGGGAAGCAGAGAAAGGCTGTCAGGAAAGAAGATAAAGACACTGTGAGAACATGATAGAGGAAAGTATGGTTGAAACCAGTGTGAAAGGCAAAAAGGAGCAAAAGAGCTTGAATAGTCATGACTCTCTGGATTTACACATCCTCAAGAGATTCACTCCACACAGAGTTCTTGCTTCACAGTTCATTATGTCAGCCTTGCACCAATAACACACAGACGGATGGAATTATTTCAGTGGGAAAATAACATTGTACTCACACACACACAAAAAGGGCAATTTTGCATAGAAAATTTTCAATTTTGTTCAAAAATGTTTTGAGTTTCTGTCAAGCAAATTCAGCAGACAGCAGCCCAGCTGCTCTTTCAGCTGTGTTTCATGGTGGCAAGAAGTCAAATCAACCAAAGCTTGCCAAGGGGGAAGCTAAAGGCCACTTCATCTCCTTTGGTTTCCAGTCAGCTCTTCTTCCTGATTTACAAGCCCAGCAAGGAAAGCTAAGTTCTTCATCCTTCTGCCTTGCTGGATCCTGCTCAGCACATCTCCAGCCACAGGGCAGGAGGGAAGGGGAGGCAGCCCCTGCTAGAGCTGCCAGAGCTATGGGGCACATCCTTGCTCCTCCTACCCTCAAGCAACATGGGAACTGCCAGCTGATTTCACCTGACAGCCACTAACAGGAGCCTTCAGATGAGCAGCTAGAAACCCTCCCCATGAGATTGCTTGGATTCTTGACATCTCTTTGGTAATTTCCACCTCTACTTAATATGTTTTGTTGGTTTATTTTTGGTGGGGTTTTTTTTAATCCAAAGGCTTTCCTTGTGATGAACCATCAGTTTCCAAGCTGGGATGACCACAAGTTGCTTCTGCTGAGTCCTTCAGGCCACACTGGTACAGAGAAGAGTTCCAGGGATGAGTGTGAGGCCAAGCCTGCAGGTGGGCTCCAGGTCATCCTACAGGCTGCTCTGCCCTGTTCAGAGCAGGGCTGCAGCAGCAAACAGCAGAGCCACAGCTTCCAGCACACAAAGCACAGGAGCCTGTGCTCAGACTTTCATCCTGCCACTCTTCTATTTAGCAGCAGAGCCATACCCTTTGGCACAGACCAGGACCTTGCTTCAGACCACTCCAAGACACATCTATTGACCAGGGGGAACTCACAGCATCTTCTGAGCCCTCCTTACTCTTTTTGATACTGGAAGAGGTGATGTCTTCCCTCTGGGCTCTCATCTTCTGGCAGCACAGCAGTAGCCTGTTTTCCCCTACTCCTGACAACTTGTGCAGCTGCTCCTGGAAGGCATCTGGTGACCCCAGAAACCTGAGATTTGCCACTGATACTGAAAGCTGTACCCACCAGGAGCAAAGTGGTCTACCTGGACTACTGTGGTGGTATAAAGATTTAAAATGGGATTTTAAAATGTCTCAGAAACCTAATCCTCACATGACTGGGACTTCAAAGGCTAAGGACCACTGTGCCCTACTAGTGGCAGTCCATTTTATCAAGACAATTAATAGTAGTGTTTCTCTGACATCATAATGCTTAAACATTTATTAGGGATGTGTTTTACCATACAGTACAAGCATTTTCTTAGAGCCACTCATGCTGCTAATGTTCCAGGGAAACAAAATGAACAGCTAGTTCAGAAGTGAGAATTTTCATTTGCAAATGTGTATCCAGAAAACATTTAAGAACCTATATATATGTATATAGGTATGTAGGTATGTAGGTATTTCATCATAACCCTACTGCCTAATTTGCACTGATATTTTGAGAATTTCAGCTCCTAGGTGAAAGTGGCATTTTGGAGAAATAACCCACAGATAAAGAAGTAGAGCAGAGGGTGGATGTCTGCACCTTTACTAGGAGAAATTAAATGGGTAACAGCTTGACACAATTGAACTGATTTCCAGGACGAGAAGGCAGGCAATGAATTCTAACGTGTGCTGAGGTTATACCAGATAACAGCATCATTTGAAATTTTACCAGATAACCCATTTCCTGCTTCAGATTTTTTTAAGATGCATTTCAGATGAAGAGGAAATTCTAGGTAGTGCAGCTGCCTTGATGTGTTATACCACTCCAGTCTGCCAGTTGCTGATTTCTGGTGCCGTTTTAGTGCTGTGGATGCTGGCCCAGAGTGCAATAAGCAGCATAGATCCTTGTTAATGCAGATACTTTGCACCTGAGGCCAAATCAAAAACTGCAAATATCTCAGTATCTACCCCTTGCTTGCTACGAAGCAGATGCTAATGCAGCGTGTCCCTGAAAGGTCCCTAAATCTGGTCTCTTTATGGTGCATCTCATTTGGGGAACTTGGGTGTTTTGGGGTGAGGAGAAGACTAATAGGAAATAGAAGTCTGCTTTGATCTTAGGGTGTTTAGATTTTAGACACAAAACAAGAGAAGGAGGAAAGATCTTTCCAGGGACTGTCACTGGAGAAGTGGGGCTAACATATCCTTAAACAAAAGAGATAGAAGGACACTGGGAGGATACAATTTCTTAGTTGTCTTAACCAGTGCACTAATGCTGGGGAAGAAGAGAGGAAGATGAATAACCCCCACCTCCCTTGGAGGGATGTGTGCTGTCCTGTCTGTGCTGCAAAGAGGGAAAGCTTTCCAGTGTGTACAAATAAGGGTCAAAAAACCCCCACTTGTCTCATTGACTGACCCACTGGGACAAGTTATTTCAGTTCCCTGTAAAACATAGTTAGCTTTGATCACAATTTTTACAGTAAAACTGAAGGATTAACCAAGGAGCTCACCAGACTAGGGGTTACACAGGCATCAGGAAGCAATCTCTGGACATTGGTGGAGGCAGGTAGGACTCAGAGCAGATGCAAACCAAAAAGCAAGTCATTGTAGCAAAGACTTTCAGTGCCAAATGGATGCAGGGTTTCTGAACGATGGAAAAGGGTTTGCTGTGAGACAGCAAGCTAAGAAAGAGGGAGAGGGACAGGGTATGGAGGAGAGGAGGGCCTTGAGCTGAGTGGAGGTGGGTGGCTGAGATGCCGCAAGGTGCAGGATGTGAACAAGCAGTCAACACAGGGAGTGAAAATGAAGGCAGAAAAGTCCCTGGCTGCATTCTCAAGCCTGCTGGCTGCAGGGTTTCCCTTGAGCAGAGGAGAGACCTGTTGTCATGCAAGTCAGCAAGGATTAGACTCAAGTGGGGGTCTTTCCCCACCAGAATGGGGCTGGACTAAGGTCCTATTTGGGGAAGATGTGGGTCGGTTTTATCTCTTCTCAACAGCCATCCCAGCACTGCTCATTCTTCCCTACAGTCCTTATAGTACAGACACTTCTCATTCCACACAGCAAACAAGAAAATTCAGAGGACTGTTTTTTTCTGGGACAGTGAAAGAATTTCAGTGCTCAGCTCTCTGGAAAATTAGTAGCTAAACCCCTGAGTTCAGCTTCAAAAATCTCAGCCAGATCAGTCACTGCAGTTGTTATTCTGTATTCAGATACTTCTGGCCAAGTGCATTATTTATGATCCTAAGTAATGTCCCAGTTACTGTTTGCTATGACACTGAGTTAGGACTCACTGGGAATGTTAAGAAAAACCTGCAGATATCAACCCTTTCTTGCACAGAAATCAATGCTTGCAGGAATCAGCACAGATATGTCAAATTGTCAGAAGAGTTAGTTTTGGTCAATTGATTCCATAGACATGGGGAGATCTGAGCCTGCTTCTCCCATTAATGATTCTAAAGAACCCACTGAGTGTTCTAGTTTTCATGTACAATTTCTAAGTGCTACTGACTTTGCATGGTATTGTGAGGATTATTAATGTTAAAATGTTTCATTGGTCAATTTAGAAAGCTCTAAATTTCTCCTCTGACCCCTGCAAATCCAGGTGACTTTCAAACTTGCCAGAGCAAACCTCCCCCTTACCTATGCAATTTATAGGAATGGAATCAGAAAAGTCTGTGTTGAGTGTTCCTGCTCAGAAAACTTTAAATTACTCAGCTAAAACCACAAGCAGCATCAATGTTTGCACCACCAATTATTTTGAAAAGGAAACACATTTCCATTTTCATGAAGCAGAGGAAGATAAAGTGATGTTTTATGAACTTCCTCTTATGTGTCAAGCTGGCTTGGTTGATTTTTGGATAGCACTTCATCACTGGGTCTTTTCCAGGAAATGATAATTTACTTTTGAAACTCATACTCCCCCTCTTCACTAGTCAGAAAGTATGACCTAGTTTAAGTTACAGCTTGAAGACATGACCTAGTTTCACAGGTAGCCAGCACCCACTGAACTCAGCATTGTAAAATCTGGGAATCTTTTCTTCATGAAAAGTGAGTTGGATTGTTGCTTTGAGTCATTGCTCCTTTTAATCTGCCCCCTGATAACTTAACACTATTGCCTTACTTAGAAAGCTCAGGACAAAAATAAAAATTTAGAGGTACTTGATATCCTAGATTTAGCCCCAGTGATAAAAAAAGGGCCTGAGGGATCTTCTGTAGATCCCTTCAAAGGATAGTGATCAGAAGGCCAGTCAAAACCACTTCACCACTGAAGACACAGCTGGTAGCCCTGTGGTTGAGAAGCTTGAGCACAAAGAGTGACTGGCATTGCTGACAAGGGAACAACCTGGGAGAAACATGATGTGGTGTGGGGTAGGCAGAGGTGCCAATTTTTCGTTCTCACACAAACAATATGCAGTGAGGGAGGAAAATATTTCCTTGCTTTCTGGTCTCTCTACATCATGGCTGAATATTTCAGCACCTCTAAACACTGAACAAATACACTGTTTTATACAGAGCCTGGACTTACTTATGGCTTGATGTTAGCACAGCAGTTGGCCTATTACCTCTGGGGCAGAGAGCACTGGCATGCTTTCTCTTTACATCTCTACCTGGATTAGGAGGAGTTGCTCAGATGGGGGCAGTTCTCACCATGTCCAAAATAGAAAAATAGGCAGCCTTGGAAGCAAAGACAGGTGGTGAGAGTGGGTCTTCTACATGGAAATGGTCTGGTAGCTTTTCTGGGAGCAGTTTTTGTCTTAAATGCTGCAATTCTAGCAGAGCACATCATAGCTCTAGCAAAAGCATCAAAACCTTCCTGAGACTGTCCTAACTGCTGATCACCATTTGCAGAGATCTCCACATGGTTTCCCACTACTTTTCCAAATTTCTCACTGCATTAAATAAGGTTCTGCCTTAAACACTCTACCTGAGATCAGTGCTCATTGTCACATCCAAACAGATGAACAAGAGGAATAGCACCAGAGAGAAAATTTTGTATTGTTTAACCAAGGGAGCACTGCTGTAATTAAAGTGAAGGTTCCTCTATGCTGAAAGCTACACGTGATCACATCCATCACACCAGTGGCTTTGGAGTGATGAGCCAGACTTACAACAAACACCACACTTCCATAGTAGAAGAAACCTGCAAAACATGCAGCACTGAAATTTAGAAGTGATGCAGAATTTGAGCCTTTAGAGGCACGTACTGAGTTAATTTTCCTGTTAAGAAAAATTAATGCCCTACAAACACGAGTATGGGGGAGCCATAGGGATGGTTCCGTGTCATCTCCTTTGCACATAAGTAGGAATGAGTTAGGTGAAAATGGTATTGCAAGGGTTACTTGCATCACCTAAATCTAGGTCACATCATGAAATTCAAAGAAAACTTCCGAGTTTACCAATACATTTTTAGCAAATACCACATTTCCGAGTACGCAGGAGTTGATAATACAAGAAATACAAGTTTTTCGTTTAACCCGGTCTTTTCTCACTTTAACATCAATACTGTGGTGAACTTTTGGATAAAGGTTATATAACGTGAAACAAAACCATAGGAAGGGCTTTGGTCTAGCCCAAACTCAGCTGCCTGTTTCCATGGCTGAAGCAGCTTGACACTCCCTGTCACCTTCAGCCCTCTTTTATTCTCTGTGAGAAGCTGACCAACTTGATGTTCAACCCAAACTACTGACTCCAAACAAAAGCCCATGATGAAAGATAGTTCATCGGTAACCATTGGGCAACATCAACTATAATTACTTTGAGAGGAGGAGCTGGTATTAAACCCATGGTACATTCTTGGTGTTGGTCCTTATTTTAGTGGCTGTTAGAGTCTGTTATTTTTTCCTCCCTCTAATGGCCAAGAGGGAGAGGAGATCCTGCCCTGGCAGCAGGAACTTGCTCCAGCAGACTCTTTGGTAACCGGCCCATTCCCATTGTTGATTCAGACTGTCTCGTGTTGGGAACAAACCCACATTCATATACTTTTTCTTTTTCTGTAAGAACTTAAATTACTTTTCATTGAATGTGTCTCCGGCCCATAATGGTCATAAAGGCCATCTGCTCTCCCAGGCATTTGGCTCACAGGAGGAGCAGTAGATGCTGACTGGAGCCTCCTCTGCTGGCCACCTTTCAGTTTTGTAACCATCATCAATACCTGGCAAGAACAACACAAGCAAAACAAACAAAAAAAAAGCCTCCTTACCACTAAGGCAGAATTTCTGCCTGGGTCTTATTTTACACAATGCAAGCGCTTTAGATATGGAAGTGTGAAAATCTCTGGCAAGTCAGGTGTGTCATATTACTTCTCCCTCTCTAGATTATAGCCTCAAAACTTGGCATGGAGCAACCAGAAGCCCTTGTGCCTATTCCTGGCCTGTTCCTGGCTGGGATGTTGACAAAAGATGGGTCATTCTGGACATTTGGTGAGCAAAGACATTTCCACCACCTATTCATTTGCTGTAGACGTTGTCAGAGACATTTGGCATCATCCTTTTAACACAGGCACAAAAATACCCAAACAAGATAATAATCTTTATTCATGACAGACCTCACAATAGGTACAAAAATAAGGTATGTCACCAATGAGCAATTATTCTCAGGGCTGTGTTATCCTCAGTTAGACATAGGCTGTAGATGCTACATTTGAAATAGATATAACAGAAGAAACATTATTTACATTGTTGCTTTGTATTAAAGTAGTTTTTACTGCGCAGTGAAAAATATTAAACATATAAATAGCATATATTAAAATAGTGACCATCTAAAAAAGGCTTACAAAAACTCTCGTATAAAACTATTTATGATAATGTTATTGATGTCAGCATGAAAACATCCACTGATTTAAAAGTGGGAAACTCAGCCCTTTCATTCCAGTGCAGTATTAACCAGGATTAATAAAACTGAATGAATTGTAACAAGCAATTTATGTATTTTGGAGGAATTTTTCACATTCAGCATGTCTCACAGCACAGCTGGGCCAATAGAGTTCTCAATTATCTTTTTTATGTGAGCAGCTTTGTTTCATAATCTCACACATCAGCAAAATTCTGCAAGTGTGCAGATGGCATATACCAAAAGACAAGAGCAAAATTGAGGAAATTTGTGCAGATAATTTCAAATAAATTATGGCACATTTCTACTTGGCTCATAGTTTGGGGAAAAATGCTTTTAAAATATAATTTTAAGCCAAATTAAAAAAAAAAATAGCCAGATAACAAAACAAGGATAGAATAAAGTGCTACAGGAAGCAGAATGCTGGACTGCAGTCCAACACATTTGTGAGTGAAAAATAATAATCATAATACTACTTTTTATATATACAATAAGACTAATGAGATTTAAATAAAGTTGTCTCTTTTTACATAGTGACATGATAGGTCTGTTAGATTTGAGAAAAAATGCAGATTCACATAAATAGTAATTCAATTACACATTTACAGGTGACAAGTGACACTAGGTGGTAAATTCAACAGTTGCTTTTGGGAAATAATAAATGATTTAAAAATACTTTGTCCTACCAGAGTATTAACTAATTTATTATTCTCTATTGACAGTGATAGATTTAAAACAAACAAACAAACAAACAAAAAGACAGAGGCTCAGTCCTGGACCTTTGCTGCCCCCATGGATTTATTTTAGCTCTCATGCCAGCATTGTTTGACCTGCTTGGAGGAGCCCTCTCTGTCGAGCCCTGGGTTGTGCAGCACATATGCTCAGTTTCATGTGCTAAAAACACAACTTAGTGGGTTGCAACTTGGTAGGATCTACTGCTGAAGAGGGAAGCTGGCTGAAGCTGCAAGGCTATCCTCCACTCAGTGCCTTGTAACTCCAGCCCTCTTCCAGTTAGCAGGACAGAAATAAACTATCCATTTCCAGAACTGCAGATGTTTTCCCAGAGCAAAGATCTGGAGCCATGATGAGTGATAAAACATTAAACCAGATGGATCTTGTTTTGTTTTAGATGTGATACTGCACTGCAAAAAAAAAAAAGAAAACAAAAACAAACAAACAAACAAAAAAAAACCATTTAGTAACACTAACATTGCAAAAAGCTACAGGTCAAGAAGGGAGCTGGTCATGTAACACAGAAAACTTTCTATCTGGGAGATGTTTACACATAAAATAGTAGTCAATGTGCAAATGGTTGCTAATGAAAGCAGTGTCATTAGTTATTAGTTCCCAGAGGGCAGAACAAACACGTACAGGTTGCAACATTTGCTGTACGTCGGTTCCCTGGGATGCCAGCAGGGTGGAGAGCCTGTGCTGGGCTCAGAGCATGCACAGCAATAAACTGTGGACAAGCAAGGAAGGTCTGCTCCACTCTGCATTCATAGCCAACATCTGTGGTGAACTGATTTTATCTATGATGCCCATGGAAGGTGGATTGTGGTATCTGATGTTGTTTTGTGACACAGTGAGGAAAAAAATCCAAACACTACACCCGTCCCAATTAACAGGAAAGAGTAGGTTAAAATCTTTCAATCTGGTGGGATATGAAATAAGAAAATTATGTACAAGAGAGTATCTGAAGTTCCCAAAAAAGTTATCTGCCATGTGATCATGTCCATCCAAATCCATCACCTGTGGTGGAGAGGACAGGGGGGAAGAGATACTATTTGTAAATCTCCCCCTTAAGGAGTGGGGTCCCCAAAGGCACCCATCAGGCATCCTTATTCACACCTCATAATACAGACACATACTGAGGGAGTTTGGAACCTACAGGATGAGAAAACAGCTACTTTATGAAGATATAAAAGTACCTCGGCAGCCAAAGGAGGATTCTGGCATCCTCTGCTAAAAGAACAACCAGGGATTTCTCGTGCAGTGAATGAATCAAGATCCAGAAGGCTGGGAAAATGAATCTATCATTTTGTGACTTGCAGCATGTAGGGAGCTGAAAGCAATTGGAGTTCCTGCTTGTCTTCTGTCACAGCCAAGCATAAATTGATTGGCATTTGGTGACGTGCAGTCTGGGGAGAAGCAGTGTGGCACAGGAGAGCAGGCGGTGAAACAGCACATTGCTCAAGTGCTGAACAAATGGAAGGAAAATATGCCCTCCCCAAACTCCATAAAATGTTGTGAACAGACAGCACTAAATCAAAGGTACCCAAGCCCTCACCTCCACCCCAGCACAAATATTTCCTTGGAAATACAGCTAGAAACCCCAGCACATCATGACTTAAGGCTAAAAAAAAGCAGAAAAAAACATTTTCAGTTGCCAAGAAGTTTTTGAAATCTGATTCGAACAACCTCAAGCTGACACAGGTTTCTCAGCTTTCCCTGACTGAGCTTTGCTTTGGAGCTAGTCACAAATGGAGACATTAGGCAAAGGTATGGGATCTACAGGGTCAGACCCCAGTGAGCTAAAAAAAAAATAAATAAACAATTGGCAAAGTCTGCAGGCTGTGAACCCAAATGCAGCAACCATGAGATACTGGACAAGACACCAATACAGAAAGGGAGAAAGAACAAGAAATTGCCTGTACAAGAGCATTTTCTGGTTTAGAAATGATTTTTCTCTGGTCACCACAACAAAATGCTGCACACAGCCATCTATATTAAGTTCTGTTGCAGATTAATTATTTAACAGCAGAATACAAACATGGTTATTGTCTGGAGCCCTCCAAAGCTGGTACATCAAACCAAAGGGCAGCACAGACTGCTTAGTGTCCAACCTACTGGTTCACTATTCCCCAACTACTTTTCTTCATTCCTATATAGGTCAGTCCTTGCATTAATGGTTAAAAAAACTTTTTGAAAAACAAAATTCTTGTTCTTTTCCATGCAAAGGCACAGCAAAGCTACCTGAAAGTGGGCCAAAAAAGGGAGAGTATACCTAGACCTGAACCAAGGCTGTTGCTCCCACCAAGAAAAGGAGCTGTAAGAGTGGGGTGAGCAGAACACACTGGCAGCTGGAAGGAGTCAGAGAAAAGGAAGTGGGATAGACAGAAAAAGAAACAGCCACTGGCTGGAGTGAGTTTGGGAAGGCGGGGGGAGGAGTACCCAGGTGCCAAAATATGCAATCGTAACCCCATGTATAAAAATTAACTTAGCAAGAACATGGTAAGAATATACAAATGTTTACATGCACACAAATACCCTGAATTAAAAATGAACTATTTCCAAGTAAGATTTTTTTAACTTCAATTTTCAGCAAATAATCACCCTCTATCCACAGACCAAAATTATCTTTTGAAGATTATAAAATAAGAGTCACAGGTACTTTTCTTGGCCTAGAGCACACCTCCTTTTCAAGGTGACTCTCTCCATTAATTGATTAGTCTGCTCTTTTCATTGTGTTCTGATGAAGCAATCAAATAAATGAAGCAGACACAAAGGAACAAACATTTCTGGGAGAAGATTTGGTAGTGCAGGCAGGTTTCATCATCTTGGAATACGTGCCCAGGTTGCCTCAAATGACACCATTGAAGCATTTCAATCTGTGGTTGCTCTGATATAAAAAGCAAAGTCAAACTGTACCTGGAGCTTCCTGCTTTCTTTTGAATGCATAAAGGCTAAGAAGAGACCAAGGCATGACAGGCAGAATAATGCAATCTCTTACTTGATTTCTATCTTGTAGAGAGCAGAGTAAGGGCTTGGCTTCTAATTGTTGCTCCCACGGTAGCCTATAAAGCCCCATGAGGACATTATCACAACCCTCCCACCTAGTTCATCACACAACTGGTCAACTTGCAGCCAGGAGATGCTAAGAAAGAAAAAAAAACCCACCACAACCCTCAAAGCATTTAGACTTCAAAGTTGTCACATAAGGGAAATTTAAAGCCTCATATTGTCCTGCGAAATGTAGATGCTTACAGCCTTTCTATTGAGAACATGCATGCTCAGCTGAGCCTCAGGAGCTCTTTTCTCAGCTCTGGTGGCTTAGGATGCACAGACAACCAACAAGTCTGTGCTCAGGGGTTCAGGTCCTGTGACCTTCTCTAGAACACACTCACAGCCCACAGCCACTGCCATTCAGGTGACATTTAGTGCTGGTGGCTCCCCTCTTTCATATCACACCATCTGTGGGCATCTGCTAAGGTCAGCTACTTAAGTCTAACTTTACTTTCAAACCACTTCAAGTCCCATCTCGACCTTCCCAGAGGGTGGCTTAAAGCCCCAGGACAGACGCAGAACAGACATTTTTCTCTAAGTCTGCCACTGGACATCTCTATAGTGGAAAAAATTACTGTGACCTGTAGCTCCTGAAAGTAAAAAAACCAAGGGCCCCAGATTCCTCAGTCATTTCTAGGTTTGAATTGACAACTGTTTGATGTGAAAAATAAATGGGAAGTCCTCATTTTCAGCTGAATTTCCAACACCTGAAGATCTGACCTGACTTGAAAGTGGTGTATGTAGCTCTGCAGCCAAATCAAAATCCATAAAATTCATTGTAATTGTCTCAAAATAGTTGATTTATGCCTCAGTTTTCTTCAGTGAGTTATACTATACCCAGCCTGCACATTCTGAAATATGAATAAAATTATCAAAGCTGCACAAGATATATGGGCACCTCTGAAAATAAAGAAATCAGAAATCACAAAGCTTTTTTTTCTTAGAAATATATTTTGTAAGAAAACAATATTAACATTAAAAAGAAATGTTTATTATACAGTGTAAAATAATTGCTTGGATTCAATTCAGTTTCTTTAACAACAACAAAAAAAATTAAAAGGCCTGAGGATTTATATGAAGCCCCAATTCCTACAGATTTAATTCCTACTGCAATAAATATTGGGCTTTCCCCACATCATCCACAGAGCACACAAACACTTCAAAACCCTCCCTCATCCCCTTACCCAACAAGCTGCTGTCCCCTGTCCAGATGTGCTCTACGTATCACCTCAGGATGTGCAGCCCCTGTCCCCACCCTCGGGTTCCATCCGCCCACCTCCCGTGGCCAAGCACTGTACAAGCGGCGCCTCACGCTGCAGGAGTCTCCCCAGTCAATCTCTCGGCTAAAATGAACAGTGGCCAGCCACTGACAAATAATGTATAAATGGCTGAGTTGTTCTCAGCTGTCTGTCCTCATAAAACCTGCAAGAGTATCTCTTAACTCTGCCATTCGTTTGCCAAAGCTGGCAGAAGGGTGCAGAGTTTTAAAAGCTACAGTGGGAGACAAGAACAGGCAATGCAATGACATAAGCTTCACTTTTTCAGAAAACTAAGCTAAAAAAGTCACTGTTCAGTTGCAGAATTTAACACTGGCAGATTTTGTTGTAGGAAAATATGCCTGCTCAGTAACTATAAATACCCCTAAAACATTTCTGGGGCTTACTGTGTATTAATTTTTTTAATTTAATTTTTACATAATGCCAGTTTAATTACCCTCCAGGTTTGAAAGGCACCCAGTGACCAGCATTCTGCTGAAATTACTCATGGCATTGGTGTGATTTCGTCTCCCTTAATACTGACAAGTTTAAAAGAAATCTATTAAGTTAAGAACAAAGATATATATTACATTTGCTAATTGCAAACAACCTCTTATAGCTGCATTTTTTCCCATTGGGATTAAAAAGTGCACCAGTTTAACATGTCTGTACATAAAAACAGTTTAAAACATTAAATATACAAACAGCAAGAGATTTTAAATATTTTGTATCAAATACTATAGGACAATATAATTTACATTTTTTTTTACACAAAACATTACACCTGAAATATAACTTTAGATATTACAGAATATAAAAATACATACTTTTTGTTTAAAAAATGTCTTTGCAGGTTCTGGCACAATGTAATACTTAAAGGCACGCCATAGTCTGGCAATCTACATTTGCAATTAAATGTGCAACAATAATAACATGACCTGTAATTAACTTTTTAGAACTGCAAGGCCAGATGATCTCCCTTCTTCCTGGAACAGTCCTTTTAATCAGGTAAAAGCTGAACTGTTTACCTGCTCTCCAACCCATTTCTGCCATGGTCTGAGCTCTCCGACCCTAATCCAGCAAAGCAAAATCAGCCCCAAGTCTACATGTGAAAAGCCACATCAAATACAACGGGATTAGTCACACTTTCATAATCTTTGCTGTCTCAGGGTCAGAACACTCAACCCCAAGCAAATTGGAGCCCTAAATGCAAGTTGGGTGCCAAATCCTGTCCTGCCCTATGTTTGCACCACAACTAGTAAGGGTAATCAGGGCAGAACTTGGAAACAGAAGCTCAATAATATTAATTGTTTTGATTTCAACTGTACCAATGCAGAAGGCACAATAACTCTAGTGAGGCCAGTGGAGACAAATGAAGAAAAACTGCTTTAACACTAAGTCAGGAGAACTGTGCCATTTTGCCCTTCCATGTATTTGCAGGACTCCCACTGGAGTCTGCACGACAAAACCGTGTCTTTAGTGATATATGGCTTATACAGATGTAATTGGGTTGCAGAGGATTTTCAGTTCTTCAAGTTGTTTTTGGACAACTAAAAACTCAAACCATTTTCAGCACACTAAAGAAAGATTCAATCTAAATCCCTAACTTTAAATGCTCCAAAATAAGTTGCTTCTTGTGAAGAATCCAGTAGCAATGGGTTTGATACCTGTATACTTATCATTTCACCAGATTTTAATTTAAAAAATCCCCCTACATTTACAGAATAAAAATGAAATTCTGAATTCCCTGACCAGTATTTGGTGCTTCCTCCCTTCATCAACACATCAAAGCGCCTTATTTTAAGGTTTGTCTTAATCACATACACCATCAACTGAAGCCCTCTTTTAGTCAAGTTTCCTGAAGTTTCATGATGTCTAAAACAAATATTGGCATAAAGGTAGTAAAATCCATCTTGATTAACAATTAGTTTTCCATCATGGAATGTCATATTTGATAAGTTTGCCTGGCCTTTGTCATGATGCCAGGATGTGAGGTTCACTTTGCGAGTTCCNAAAAAAAAAAAGATTATTTTAAAATATTTGACAAACCCCAACATTTAGAAAGCAACCTCTATGTTCCTAGAATCAACAGCAGCTAGAGTTCTATAGATTAAAGTGAATATGAAACAATTATGATAAAAATTCCTAGGAAATTTCCTCTTTTCATCACACACTCCCATACTTTGCTCAGCATTTATAATTTTATAATTGTGCCCCCCTCAGCAGAACACTTCCTGGACTGTGGTATGAAACAGTTGCTTGGCCTATAGTTTGATTATGCTAAGCAACCACCCAACAGTCTCTGCACAGACACTGCCTTTCACCTAAAACCTTATTCAAGTTACAAACAGTCGAGAGTAACTTAGGTTATAGGTTAAAACATGTTAATATTGACAAAGAATAACTAAAATTCTGAAAAAAAATAGCTGAACTGATAATTCCCAAAAGAGAAAGCTTACAAAACTTTCCGTATTTTATGTTTGTGTGTCTGTAGCGGTAGAAAGGTAAACATATTTTCATCTGACAACACCAAAAATGGGGAAAAGTCAGTACAATTGTGCATCTTTAGTACTACACACTAAGTTGCCTAGACTTGACACAGCACTTCAAGTATTGATGACATAAACTTCCTGATAGGCACAAGCCACTAACATTCTATTATTCAGGGTAATACCCAGGGCACAACACAACAGATGGGAGGGGGCCAGCTTGTCCTTCTAACCACTAGTAATTTTCAGCACACCAGACTGACTCCACTTGCTCCCTCCCAGAGCAGTGGGCTCATGTAGGGACCAGAGGACTGCACACCTCAGCCTCCCAGTGCATCCAAATGCCTGCTTGAAATACTCAGCACCTTATTCTCTCAATATCAAAGCAAAACAGCCCATCCTTAGCAAACTTTCCATGGCACACAGCAGGGCACAGTGCCCTCTTCTCCAAGCATGTACAGAGGCAGGCCCCAGGACCCCGCTAGGTCTGTGCAGAAAGGGAGGGGAATAGGAACAGGGGAATTTGAGAGAGATCAGTCTTCCCTAATTGCCAAGGGCAAACAACTTTTCCATGTGACAGGAATACTTTAACAGCAGCCCACAACGAAAATGCTCTGGTGTTCTTCCACAAAGACTTCAGCAAAAGCACTGTCAAAGGCAGATCACAAGTAGTTGCTCCCCTATGGGTCTAGTGGAGCCAGATAGAAACTCTGAAAGCAAAACCAGAGAAGCCACCTTCTCTGCAGTGCCTCAAAAAAAACCATCTGAAACCCACTAATTCACTGGAAGAGACACTAAGATCTTAAGTCTCTTAGCCTGCAATTATTCACCTGCAAAATAAGCTGAGTTAGAGGTACCAGAGTGTACCTCTGAAGCACCAGGAATAGCTGAAGAAGTTGTAGAACTTCGTATGCACAGCATTAAGTCTGGGAGAAATACTGCCCCATGGAGCCTGGGCTAACTTCAAGATGAGGAGGACAGCCAAGAAACCATTGCCTAGATCAAGGAGAGGCACATTAGATACAGGACAGGCATGAACACCTATGATGGAACAGGAAAGGAATGCTGTGATTGCCCAGTGACACACTGGGTAGTTGCTAGGCAGATGTTATTTACCTGACAAGTCAACTTTTTTAGTTGCCAGTCAAGCTGCAATTTTGAAGAAATCCTTAGTGGGAAGATTTTCTGCTGAAGAAGGGAAAAGAAAGCAAATAGATGCCACAGTCACTTGCAATTGAAAGAGGGGCTCTGGATGAATTTTGTTTGCGCTATTTGGATGTTCAGGGGAACAGACCAAGAGATGATGGGAGATGATGACTCTGTCTGTTTTGAGCAAATGATTTGTACAGATAACTTCTGGAAGTCCCTTCCAAGATGGATTATAACTCTATGATTGTGTGTGCTGAGGCAGACAGGCATTTTGCCACAATTCAGAGCTCCAGAAGAGGTGTGCCACAGGCAGCAGCACAGCACAAAGATGCTCTGGTAGGAGTTATGCCTTGCAATCTGTAATGGAAGGAGTGAGCAGGTTCTCAGCACTTCTGGTGGTGACACACCCAGATTTGGAGACGTCAAAACAAACAGTACCCTGAAACACAGGAAGCTGGAGCATGTAAGTGCCTGATCTGCTGTCCATGAACATTATGTATCAGAGACTCTGACATAACCCAAGCCATGGGATGGTCAAAAGTACTGCAATACAGTATCTTCTGTGAAATAATTTACTTTGGAACAATGGAAAAACAATACAGGTAAGTCCTGTTGACAGAGAAGGAAGTGGCTGTGGGATAATGAGCAAAATAGCCTTCCAGACAGGGCAAAAAGCATTATTTAAGAATTCAAGATAATGCATGCTCTTTCTCAAAACTGAAGATAAACAAAACCAATGTCTTGTTTTTTTGTGAGCTTGAACCAAGACTAATACAAATGAGTTAAATAAAATTAATTAGCAAGAAGGAAGATGATGTGAGGGAAACAGAGGAGAAAGGAACCCTGTTTTGATAATCTGTTTGCATCCTAGTTGCTTTCCGGTATAAATAAACCCTGAAAAAAGGACCAAAGTACTGTTTGCTCTGAAAAGTCTTTTGGAGGCAAAGAGCAGCTAAGTTGAACCTGCAGCTGTAAATAGCTCAGAATACTACAGTATTCCTTAGACAGCTAAAGATATCAATTCACACTCCAAATGATATATTTAACATTTATATTTATTTCTGTTTGCGATTTTCCCCTTCAAACTGTGACTAATTTCTGTAATCAATTTAAAAACCAAAATTCACTGTTTTTATTTAAAACCTAGGTAGCATTTATAGTGAGCTCTGGTAAAAACCAAACAGCAAGCATCCAGCTCTAACCTAAGGCAAACTTAAAAAATACACACAGCAAGCCAAACCACTGCAGCTTCTGTGCCAGATGGTGGGTGGGGACACCAAGATCTGGGAAGAGTTATTTTCCCCCCTCCCTTGCACTATCCCCCCAGCTGCAAAAGTCCACTTGAGGCCTGACATTATTGTGAACCAGGTCAAAGCAAAATGTTCTCTCACAGACACTGCTCAGTGCCCGTTAATGAAAGCTGTTCAGTAGAAAACTGCTTAAAATCCTGTTTGACAGTGAAGAAGACTTTTTTGTTTCTTCTGGCACTGTTTATTCTAGATGAGTGTGATGACAGTAAAGAACCTTAAAATACTAAGAACAGATCTGTCCACTCAGGGATGGCAGAAAAAGATTTAGATGGATTTCAGACATGCAGTGTAAGGAATCAGGGGAAGAAAATAGCAATTGCCATTTGCAGTCAGAGAAAACAAGATGGGAGAGGAAAAACTCCTGGTGATTCCTCAGGCAAATTTTTCTTTCTTTATGCCTGTCACTAATCTCTATGTTACCCAGCCAAGTGGGTACTGCCTCATGCCAGTGAGCATGATATTAAAGTGCCTCACAGCCAGCAGGTTCAGGGTTCCCACCATCCCTAAGGATGCAACCCCTCATTGCTGCAATGCCCACAAGGGCTGCAGAAACTGTGCTCATGGATTAACTCCTGGCAATACTCTTTCAAAAGAGGCAAAAGACAGATCAGGAGGGAGTATATGCACAGCTCATCACATTGGTAAGGAGTTGATCTGCAGCAAAGAACCCCAATGTCTCCTGGCCATTACCCACAGATGTGCTGTGCCACACCCTTGAAGCTTAATGCAGCAATGCACAACTGTAAAAATTATCAGCTGCTGTAAATGACAGTGGTAAAATTACAGTTGACAGCAAAACATCCAGGTAAGCAGCAAATAAATTCCACACAGAAAAAGGTGGATTTCACAGACTGTGACACTGACACACGCTCCTCTTCTTCAGATAAGTGATCTGTTTCTATGACTAGCAAATTGAAACTTTCCAAAGATAAAATGCTAAGGCAAGTTTACTGATACTGAATCCTCTACTACTGACCTATTGTAAAAGTAGGTCAAAGCCAAAATCTGACTAAAATAGAAGCATGTCAGGAGGCATTTGAGCTAACAAGAAAGCTTGTGGAAGTTCTGACTGCTATCTGACAAGCTGTTCAAGCTCCCTGCTAAAAGCTCTAGATTGTGGCAATGCCAATGCACTTGAAAGAATCCTATCCCTCCAGGCAAGAAGCTGTACAGAAGTGCTTTGTCTTTAAATAGAGCAAGAGCAAGGTATTACCATGCAGACTGCTAAAATCTCAGATTTCAAGTCACAACATACCATTTCCCCTTTGGTTTGGTTATATAAAACAGAAAAGCAATGTGCATAGCTCAATTAACAATGAGTTCAGCCCTGCAGAATGTATAAATCTTCAGAGAAAGAAGACAGTGGTGATCAATGCACCCCTTCTTAAGATCTTCTACCTAAAGCTTCAGAAAAAACTCTGGTTTATTTCTACCATACCAACTGTTGAGAGCATTGCATTGAGAATACAGCAAAAAATCTCAACTGACAGTGCCCCAGGGCAAAAACTAAAACTGTTCTAACATTACCTTAAAATTTTAGGAATGAATCTTTTCCTCTGGAAAGTGTTCCAAGGCAGACTCATGTCTTGTTCCCTGATATTGTACTAGCAAGGATATTCCCAAAGCCATCTGAATACTTGTGTGTAGAAAATAAGAGCTCTGACAAGATAAAAGAATGCCATCCTCTTACCACAGGGGCAGATAAAAGCCACAAGAAGAATTTTTTCCCCCTACCCAGTAGCTTGGGGAATGTTTGTGCTGGTACATGCTTGTATGTATGCATGTGTCCTCACGGCTGGTGTCCAGTGGGAGTGAAAAACTCCTGATGGGCCCTACAGGCCAAAGGAAAATGGGAAGCTTCAGAGGACAGCATTCAATGTAGATCTTCCTTTCTCACCTGAAGACAGCACAAAGAGGCAGGCCATGCCCCCCAAGAGGTTCATCACAAAAAGTGGCAACTTGAAATGGAGGCCATTCAGCAGGAAACTGATACAAAGGGGAGCCATCCTCTTTTCAGCACTACCCCTGCTGCCTCTGAAATCCTTTAATGCATTTGATTTATTCTCACTATCAAAAGCCATTTCTGAAATCCCAGTCTGTTGCTGTTTTGCTGAACTATCTTCATATACTTCACTGTTTGATACATTTATATTAGTATTGGAAGTATTCACATAAAAATTGAACTTACCAGATGGAATATTCTTATCATCAATAATGAGATGGGCAAATGGCTGCTTCTCAGGTTTGTTCCTTTTGTACAGCTGAAGTCCTAATGCCTCCATTGCAGCTAGAGACAAAAGAATTGCATTACCCCAAAAGGACAAGTTTAGTGGAACTGAAAGATTTCTTATTCATAAACCAATACTTGCCTTTTTCTGGTCTTGGTGGTGTTCTTCCCATAGCACGCTGGACTTCCTAAAATGAAAAGGAGATTTTGCTTTGATGCTTCTTGCTTTTGTAACAATGTTTAGTTTGCAGACTTACAATACTCTGTGCATGTATCTGGGGACACTGTTCCACCTGCAGCACATTCAGATGTCTGGGATATGAATCATGCCAATATGATCATATATGTAACAGGCACACACAAATTACTTGTAGTAATTTGTTAATTCTAATAAAAGTGGATAGAAATGATAGTATGTATGATGACTGCATTATTTACTGATGCAGTGGTGACATCAGTAAATAATGCACATCAGCACATCTAAAAGCTTTCAAACTTACTGTAGTTGGAATATTTCTCTAAGTATAATAGAACAATGATTGATAAGAAGGCATCACATCAAACAAAGGAATTTATGAACCGATTTAATTGCTTGGAGTCTAAAGGCAAAGAAAGAGGCATTTCTATACAGAAACTAGAGTGCAATCTATACAGGAACTAGTGTGTGTTATCCTTTAACAACTAAGGATAGCTAAACCCTGAATTTTATTAGTGATAAGGTGAATAAAAACCTCCACACCTCACACCTGGCCACCAACAAGGAAGCCTACAAGGCTTTACAATCAAGGCTTACTTCTAACAAGGTAAGCAGGAACTGAAGGATGAAGACTTGGGAAGTATGTAATTCTTCAAAGCTGCAGATAAATTTTAACATGAATGAAAATTATGCTACCCAAACCCAAGAACAGCACAAAATGCAGGCACCACAAAAAGCTTTGTTTTTAATCATTCACACCTGTACTCCTCTTGAGAAAAAGATAAAAACAGCAGACTTCAAAAATGTAAGAAGTCTGTTCTTGTCACCAGCCTAGACTGAGTCTTAGTATTAAGCGCAACCCTCAGTTCTGTCTCCCTTTTCCCCCTGACTCTCCGTCTGATTTCTGAAAAAAACAGGAGTAATATTTTTGTTATTCTGAATACCTCATACCACGAAGCTGTCAAGAAGATGTTTAGTAAAAGGAAACATTTTGCTGAAGATAGCAAGTCATGTCCTCTTTGAAACCTAAGAGTGGTCCTTTGTTTCATCTTTATGCCGTGCACGCTGCTGTCTGCCTGATTCAATCCATGTATAAGAAATACATCTCAGATTTGGCCAGCTCAGCAAAGTCCCACTGTGCTCTCAATCACTGGGGTGTTTCAGAATTTGAAATCCTGCTCTGAAAACACCTGAAGTCCTGCTTTTATGTAATTTTGCAACCGCAGTGAAATATGTAGTGCCTTGGCTGGTGCATTTATTACTCTCACTTTCCCCTTTCAGTATGTGTTTAAATGTTAAACCAAAATGAAAAGCCACAGCAGTATGGAAGTTGTAGTATGACTATCAAAGCATAATACTTCAGCTGAGATATGCTGATTTCATCGATAAGAATCAAGAAGATGCTTTTGCTGTAGAGATGAGAAGAAAGCAGAAGAATCACAACTTCAAAAGCAGCAAAACTCGCATCCACTTCCCGCATTTACATTCACTTTGCTTCTCTGATCTACCTACTTCAATGTCAGTTCTAGGAACATGAAAATGAAGTTCAGTTCTAGGAGCTGCATGTCAGCATCAGCCACTGGCCACACTTGAGTAGGAAATAGGAAGATGACAAGAGAACGCAAGTACTAGGTACTGTGAAAAACGGCAAAAGCCTCTGAAGAGAACAGGATGTAAGGCAAGAAGAGCCTGGGAAATGGACCACACTCTCAGAGATTATTGCAGCACACCTATCCCAACACTTTTTGCCTTGGAGAGACACGCTTGTTTTCTTGCTTTCTTAGTGAAAACTTCTCAGATGTGGAGTTTGTTTTAATATGCTTTCTTTTGGGAGGATGTGATAATGTCCTTGCCTGGAAGTCCTACTGAGCAGATCCAAAAAGAACCATGTACATTTTAATCTCCTACTATCTAGATTTGGTACTAAAAAAACAATAAAAAAATCCCATGGTTGATAATTGCTCTGCCCTTGAAAGCCTTGAAGTGGTCAACTGCTCTTCTTCTCTTAGCTTGCATTTTTCTTAGAAGCATTCAATTCTCCTCCTGCACATTTCCAAAGATGCACCAGCTTAAGCAGCTGAATTACCTCACCTTCTGAGACCCAGCAGCCTGACTCAGCTCATGTTCCACACAGAATGGCTCTGGTCCTCATGAAATCAGTCTGATCTGCTCTCCCTCTAACTGGTGGTGGTGCTGTTCATCTGCAGCTTCACCACTCAGTAAGCAGGACAGATACCCAGGAAGACTTGGGTCCACAATTTTCCTCCACAATCTGGAGTCCATGATTAGCTCAACTTCTTAGATCGTGGCACTAATAACACCAAGGCTGGGGGTTTAAGCCAATGTTTCATTGACTCTTCTGTGAGCTTATCACTAGATCAGAAGTGGCTAGACTGTGGCCAGAAAACAAAATCCTCCAGCAGTTCTTCAAGCTCTGGACTAGTGTCAAGTTCTTTATTTGATTCTGACCAGCCTCATTAAAGTTTGTTATTCTTTCTGTTATGTTGCCCTGGCTTCCAAAATGAGGATGAAACATATTAACTAGTCCCTATAAAACACTTATGCAGTTGTAGGTTTCCTCTTAAAGAATAAGCAGTTAAACACTTCTTGATTTTTTTTTTTAAACTTGATGTTCGTACAGTTCCAAGGTGCTGATACACAACCTATCTAATAAAAGCATTTAACTGTGTATTTTCTTCTGACCCTGAAGAATGTTTTTCAGTGGATGTTTGAAGGTAGCCTCTAAATAGGATTATAAAATCCCCTGGTATTCTTACCACAAAGAACTAAGAGCTGTGATTTCTCAAATCACCAAAGTATCAACTTCGGTGTGTTTTAGCTCCTGAATGTTCTTAGGTGTCTCATATTTGCTCACAGTGGAGCCAGAAACAGCTCAAGAGAACCCGTGACTAAGACACTGCTATAATGGCATGAAAACTGCTGACAAAACATTACCAGCAACTTCTCTTAAGACTGCCATCCACAAAACCATGTGTGATACCAAGCTGCTCAGTTATTTTTAGCAGAACGGTACACAAAAATCACCCCACTCCTAATCTCATGACAAGCTGCACTTGTACACCTTTGTCATCTGCTCACTGCCCACCAAGTCAACTCTGTTGGCCTGCTTCCCACATTCCAACCTCCTCCATACACTCACTGTTTAAATAACAGACAAGGAGTTAGTCACAAAAATGAAAAACATGTCTTCCCTCCATCCAAAAAACAAAAATTAAGAGGCCACTAAGAAGCTCCAAAACTTTCTCATTTTAAAGCTAAAAATCATGTTTTAAGTGCCTTAAGTTAAGAGAGAAGTTGGGAACTGCCCTCTACCTCATCCACAGCAGGCTGCAAAAATAACTGCTGCTCTTGAAGTCACATCCAATGCTGAGGATGCAGAGACAAGGCTACACCTGAAGACATGACATTTGTGAAAGGTTTTTAGTCTCCTTTAGCTTTTATCTAAGTATCTCAGTATCTACTTTGAGCAGCTCCAACAGCCTTTTGAGACCAACGGGAAGAGACCTCCTGACAGTCACTTATTGCTTCAGATGGTCTTAAAGCTTCTTTATGCACTTGATTCTTTTATTACCAAGTGCTTTAAGTACAGATGATACCAGGAAGAAGTATCTGATTCTCTTGCCGGAAATTCAGCAATTTGAAGAATGTTAATCAGTAAGGAAGTGAAATAGAAAGTACATGAACCTATATTCATCAGACTGTGGTTTAGAGATCAGCAATAAACCTCTATCCAAATGAGTATCTACAGCTTGCAGGGGAAAAAAAAAAAAATTAAAAAAAAAAAAGGCATGTAAGACTGTAGGATGAAAAGCTACAAAACTGTAGGTGAAAATTTAACAACTTACAGCAATCACTTGTGAAACCTTTACTTGGTCCATAACTATGCGCTCTTTAAATGTCTGCTAAGTACATAGATCTCTTTATAAATGCTGCCCTGGAGGTCTAGCAAAGCACTCTGTTGCCATGTGGGAGAAAAGCTTACGCCTGAACTACACAAGCAGCTAGAAGCTGGGAGCATTGCCAAGCTAAGTTACTTATGGATTGACCCAAGATATGTTTGTAGTCCTTTCTACTTCAGGCTCATAACAGACTTCATAAGGACTGTGGTTAGAGCATCTAGACTGCCAAAAGCTTTTTAGGGTTACATGGAAAAAAATTAAGCAAACAGACTGGCGAGGAAAGTATATTATTTGTCTGCTTGAAAGTTTATATGCAAAATTGAAAATAAGCTTTCTACTTAGTAAGCTGCTCCTTAAGCAGAATTTTTATCACAGAATATGTTAAGGAATCAATCACTAGATTTTGATTAAAAGAAAAAACTTAATTATTTTTTCAGGAGACAAGTATTTCTAGACTGGGTCTTGCAGCCCTACTACACTAGTTTTCATATGAGCACTTTCATTTTCAACATCAATCCCTGCTTTACATTTAAGCACTCTGTCTACAGGTGTGCAAAGAAAACCGATGAGAACTGGCACAGGAAGCTGTAACCATAAACCTGAGCAAAAGAAATTTGTCTATTTTCATTTCCTGAACAGCTCGAATTGCAAAAGACAATACATTGAAAAATCAAAAAACATAAATGGCATTTTGAAGTGTTCCATTTTAGTCACTTAGCATGCTGCCTGTCCAAATAAGGATACTGGTTCTTAAAACATACTTAAGTTAGATTCTTTAGATTCTCCTTAAGGAAAGTGAAAAAAGCACATTCAATAGGAAACCTCCTTTAAGTCACATTAGCTGGATCCAGACACAAAGGAGCGGACAACTGCAAGTAAGTTACAGCTGCATCTCAGCTCTTCATTGTTGCAGGGTGACTGAAAGGCAGAATTTACAGATGATGATAAAGTATAATTCTGCCTTGACACTGTTACTTTCACTTCTCTGATGTAGCCAAAAGATGCAAAAAGCCTCAGGTCACCGCCTTCCTATCTATTTTTTTCTCTGTCATTGATACAAGATGACAAAGCATCCCCACCACTGGTGCAGCTGCTTGATAAACTCCATTGCATTCAAAGGAAATTCAGAGTCTAATTACTTTGGCAAGGGAAATTTTATTGTTCTCAAACTAATGGTCATCAGCCAAAAGAGATATCCCTACTCACTACTTATCCTGGCCACGGACATTGCAGCATTTAACCTCCATCCAGCCTGGCAGGATATAAAGCCTCAGCTAAAGCCGGTGCCTTTGTTGAGTAACCAGCAGCAAATGACCAGAACACAGGGCTCCCCACTGACTTACTGTAACAAGCTTCTTACTCTGTCATGAGTGAATAAGCAGCCCAGCACACAGCACATATGTAGGTGCAGTGTGAGAGTCTCTATAAAATGCAGGAGGAAGGAAGAAATCCTACAGACATAACTCTTTGTTTCCCCCCTTAAGCTCTTGAAGGAGGTGGCTAGCAAAAGGGACAAGACAGGGACTCCTATGTCTCCCTGTGTTTTGTTCTGTCTGGTCTGTCTGTCACTCAAGAGCTCCCTGTTAAAAGCAAGCATCACATTAGCACAATTCAAATGCTGTAAATTTAACTCAAGTACAGTTCATGCTAAAGCATATGTGAGTTCAGCTCAAATCTAATGTAGTACCCTTAATGAAAAACTGCCAGTCCTATGCAGATGTGAGGCAGTAAAGTTGTAATGGGCCTGATAAGTCAGGAAAACCAAATACCATAGCAGACATCCATCTGTTACACAGCCCATAATTAGCACTGAACACTATCATGAACACAAAAAGATCAAAGGCAGTAACTACTGTAAAAGGGGATTATGGCATATTTCCAGCTTACATTAGGGCTGACTTCTTTTGTCATTTGTGTTTGGGAACAAGCTGTAATTCTCAGCTCCTGGGCAAAGACCACCCAGTTATCATGCTATGGCAAAGTAGGTCTTCTGCCAGTGTGAGAATGGTCTGCACAGAACACAGAACTGGTAAAGTGAGCAAAACCAAAGCAGGAACTGACGTTCATTTTGGACTTCAGACAGAGCAAGAAACAAGAGCAAATGAGAGAAAATTCTGTCTCCTTTTCCTTCAGGCAATATTTTGCTTGCTGATTATCTTGACCTAAGAGAATCTTGTCTGGAAGATTCCTTTGAAAAGAATGTTGAACTGACACTTCTCATGAGCATCCAAAGTGTTGGAAAACCTATACAAATATTAGCATTAATGACTACTGTTCAGGCCCATCTAAATATCAGAATAGCTAATATTTCAATCAGTTTTCTTAATACAACTTCAAATATTCCTTTCTTAAAAAAAAAAAAAAAAATGGTGCTTGAATACAGAATTAGTTAGGCACTACCAGATTCATCAGCACATAGAATACAATCCTGGATAAAACTTTAAAATTTCAGGTGTTATTCAAACACCAGAAAATAATTTATAGAACTTACCTCTGAATACAGATTTAGGAAAAATTATTTTAATTTCAACAGGACCATGAAATAAACAAATACATTGTCTGTGCCACTTACCCTCTGCACAGCCCTTTGGAGAGCCTGTTTCACACTTCTACAGGATTCTGGCAGTAACTTTGTTTCTTGACTTTCAAAGGAGGCATCATGCAAATCTGTACTTTCTTGGTGTCCAAAAAGTGTTCTGACACAGTGTGCATGTTCTTTTGAAATTCTAGTAGGGTCCATCTGAAACAAAAACATAAGCACAACCACAATTCTAAGTGTTATAAATACTTTTCAACCATCTAAAAGTTTGGCCCCTGGCTAAGTTTTTTTATCTAAGTTCTCATTATGAACAGTGTAGAGAGAATAAGTTCCCAACGTCAGGTTTATTTCATCGAACAAACATGTGAGATAGGAGAATGAATTATCTTCTGGTACTGCCTATTTCATTAGCTTAGACTAGATATGTGACTTTCAAAAATTAAAGATAAATCCCATTCTTATGGTAAAGTCAATAATTTTGAATTCCGTATTTCAACCACTCAGGGCAATAAAGTTTTTATTTTAGCAGGAAACATACACAGTTAGCCTGTGTATGTATAGCCTCAAAGGCTATACCTTGTAAGATGACACATGAATATCAAGTACAGAAACTTGGGGCAAGTACGTATGCGTGTGTATAGCACATAATTTTCAAGAGAAGAAACATAAATTATCTCTGAAACCATTTTATCACTGAAATTATATCATTGAAGCTGTCAGTCAGCTATCCTGAAACTGTTTTATAGATGTGCTCATTCTGGATTGAGTTTATTTTCTTTACAGTGCCTGATATGGGGCTGTGTGTTGGATTTGTGACCAAAACAGTGTTGGTAACATGGGATGTGTTTGTTACAGCCAAGCAGGGCTGNGTGTTTGTTACAGCTGAGCAGGGCTGACAGAGTCACGGCCCTTTCTGCCTCTCACCCCACCCTAATAGAGGGCTGGGGGTGTACAAGGAGCTGGGAGGGGACACATCCAGGACAGCTGACCCCAAAGGGATATCCCAGAACATATGGCATCATGCTGCATATAAAGCTGGAGGAAGGAGGAGGAAAGGGGAGGCATTTAGAATGATGGCATTTGTCCTCCCAAGTCACTTTATGTCTGGTGGAGCCCTGCTGTCCTGGAGATGGCTGAACACCTGCCTTCATATTCTGCTTCATTTGTCCATGTAGCTTTTTATTTACCTTTTAAACTTTATCTCAACCCACAAGTTCTCACTTTTACTCTTCCAGTTCTGGCCATAATCCCATCAGGGAGTGAGCAGCTGTCTGAGATTTAGTTGCCAACTGGGATTAAGCCATGACAGTGGCAAGAGAAATGGCTGTGCACAACAGTGACCAAGACAGCAAAAGTCAAAGACCAAAAGATGATTAAACTGCACCACAAGATACCTCTGCATTACTGGACAAGGAATGGTAAGTTTAGAGTATCTGCAAGACATTTTTAGCAATCAGTGGGATTCAGTTTTGGACTGAATCAAGTATATTTTTAAATCCTGCATTTTATCACTTAGAGAAATTGGAAGATAATCCAAGGATTAGGATTGTACCTTGAGAGGATTTAATTGCACAAAACCTATTAAAACCATTTCACCCCTTTTTTTTTATATACTCCAAATCCTTTACACTGAAGACATTAACAACTATCTTACAGAGATGGCCTAGGACTCTCAGAAATTGTTCTCAATTTACATTTATTCTGCTTTTACTTCAGGCTTAAAGAAGGGTTTATACATCCCAACTCCTGTCTAGGTTCTCTAAATGTAGCAGTTGGCTTATCAAAAAACATTTACTTCTATCTTTCTTTAGTTGGAAGAAACACTTTGTTCACAGGAACATAAATAATTCAACTCCCTAACCCCCCAAAAAGAAATTAGTTAACTTAAAAGTGTAAGGTGAGGATTACAGAGCTGAATTAAGGTCTACACCACCCAGGCAGCCACCCTATAGTAACACAGCAGAGAAACATTTGTTGCATAGAGAGCAGTACCAAATGCTGCCTCCTCCATCATCATTCTTCTGCTCAAGTCTCCAGATGGAAAGCTCCCTGCCAGATTCATTCAGACCACTGTCAGATCCTGCAGTCTGGTTTAGCTGTCTCAGTCACCCCTGCAGATTTGGAATGAAACAGGTCATAGAAGATCACAAGATGCCACAGCTTTGAGCAGAGGGGTAGTGATGAGTTACAGAATGGCTTGGAGGCAGTAACATCTTCCTATAATGACCTGACACAGTTGAATCCCCCCAAAAAATCTGTGTATAGCCATTGCAGCTCTAGGAATTTAGTGCTAAAAACCTACACTAATGCCTTCTGAAGTCAGCAAGTGCAGCACAGCCTCATTAACTGCATAAGGAGATCTAAACCAGCACCTCTCTGTTCTCACCCCCTTCACCACAGAAGTCCTTTAATTTAAGTCCATTTAATTCCTGGATTTCAGTCTCCTCTTCTAAATCAGTAACAAGGGAGGAATTTTTGCTGGCCTAATTTCCTTTAAGATTAGTTGCCCAAAACCAAGTCATTCCAGATATCAGCATCGGAGTCAGTACAGGGATGGGCATAAGAATGAAATATCAGGAAGGCAGCACTAGCTTTAACTGACTGTAACTGCACTCTTAAGGCATCTCTCACACTATGTTCCACTTGTATTCAGAACTCAGAAAATCAACTGTAAGCTAAAATAATAATAATTTTAAAAAGAAGCACAAAATGTTTACCAACAGCTGCTAAAAGGCAGTTAATGCAGAATGACTTGGATTGGAAGGTACCTTTGGACATCTCTAATCCAGCCCCCTGCTTGAAGCAGGGCCAACTTGGAACTTAGGTTAGGTGGCTTAAAGTTGTTTCAAGACAAGCTTTGGGGAATGTCCATCAATGAAGACTCTCAGCTTCTCTGGGCAAACTGTGCTAAAACTTCACTGCTTCTAATGTGTAAAAACACTTGGTTTTTATATCCAGCTACAGCTCCCCTTGCTGCAATTTATGACTGTGCCTCTTGTTTTTGTTGCACACTACTGAAGAGCCTGACTGTCCTTAGGTAGTTAAAGACAGGGATTAGCTTCCCTCACCTTAGTCTGTTCTTTGTCGAAGAATCCAGTTCTCCACTCTTTTATACATTTTGATTCCTACCTGTCACAGTGGTGTTCTGCTGGACACCTTCCAGTTTGTTGATACACTTCTGGTACTAAGGGACCCAAAAAGCGACCCATTATTTCAAATGTAACTTCTCATGTTGGGATTGTTAGAGACCTGACAGGACTGATGCCTCTAACAGGATCTGGATATCTGAGTCTTCTCTCCTCTACACAAATCACAGGATAGAACACAGAAAGCCACAAAAAGTAACTGCCAATAAATACTAATTTTTATCAGTAATTCTACTAGACAGAGACTACTATCCCAGTTTTGGATTTATTGAACAACATCTTCTGAATAACAGGCAAGAAAACCAGGTTTTACAACATAAAGATCATGAAATTTGTAAAGGCCTCAGTGTCCAGCGTGACAAATCATGCCAGCACAGACTCACTGCTATCAGCAGTCATTGAACTCTGTCACACAATACTGTATCAGCAGATTGCACAGAATCACTTGCTCAGATTACAGTTTATCTGCTCAAGGTTTAAGACAGAAAACCAGCATCTCTGCACCTACAGGTAAAAGACTGAAGGCTTAATGGAAACACTGCAGCTGATGGTTTCAGCAGCCTGGAGCTGTGCAGTGACTCTGACAAAATCTGCAAGTCTCCAGAGTTACTGTTTGATAAGGGGAAACTGATTTCAGTACTAGCTAACCCACTGTTGCCCTCACCTATTTCAAAGAATACTTTTAACACTAGTCTTCACCACATTTAACTATGAAAATCAGCTCACTTGCCTGAAAAGGCATTCTCAGAAATCCTGCATCTTACATCTTCACAAAGAACACGCACTGAACTGCCGTGGCTGTAAACAGGCACTACCAAGCACTGAGATCAAAACTTTGGGGAAGCAGTGATGCACAGAGAAACTTCCAAGGACATGTTTTGAGAAGAACTTCTAAAGAACGAGAAAATTACGATGAAATACCAGAAGCAGCTCGCTAACTTGCAGGGCAGGACACCTTCAGAAAAAGTCCTAAAGAGTTAGTATCTGTAAGAAACATCAAGATGCAAAAAAATAAAGGAGAAAGCTTTATAAAGTGTGAAGCAACCTAAATACCCTAGAGGAATTAAACTAAAGAGAGGAGTGTCTCGCTTAATTTTTAATATCCGTTTTGCCTGACCTTGAAATCAGATCAGACTGCTCAGTGCCCCCTGGTTTTCAGCATCTCTCATCATTCTAGTTGTGTTTCTGGACTCTATTCACCCATTTCAGGGCAGTCAAAATGAACTCCAGCATCATGGGTGAGATTAAATGAACTTACAGAAATAAGAAGCAATTTTCTGATGTAAAAAAGAATCAACAAGACTCAATGTGTTGTGTTTTAAAAGACACAACACATTCTGCCCACCTTTACTATTAAATTTTGCATCAATTATGCACTGATACAATTTGGCATTAAATACTTACTCGTTGCAATAAATGTTCAACATCTATAATTGTATCCATTTTCAGATTTAAACCACTTTCCAGACTATCAAATATCACTTTGCACTCCATGACCTTTCTTAAGCATCAAGAAGTGGTTCTTCCAGGCTTCTGAAAGACGATAATTACCCCCAGCAAGCTGTTTTTTTCTGTTAGCCACAATGCTCACAGAACTTCAGATGAAGTCTGAAAGGTAATCATTTGAAAACACACCACAATGAAAGCCAGAATTCCACATAAGCATGAAATGACAATAAAAACTGGCTTCCAGGTCACCATTTATCCAAGTGTGAACTTTTCAATCTGGCAGAATACTTCAGATTTGCACAGACTTTGTTTTTAATGGGAAAAGTGCACACTCTTGGAGGTCTAGCTTAAACTGTGGGCATAAGACACCCAGCCACCACATTTGAATTTGAGAACTTTCAATATGCTTCACTGCCCTCCAGCTCAGTGTTAGACCAGATTCCTTTTCTTTTGAGATCTGAATGTACTAAGGAAACGGGCCAGAAAGAAAAGCTTAAAAGCTTTTGGAGACTACACCTCAGCACTTATCAGTCCAAGTTAAAGAAAATACTTCTCTCACCTTGTGCTGTGCATTAATGCCTATTGAGTGATGACCTCCAGCTGTTCTGAGTATCTTAACTAAATTTTCATGGCATTTTTACAGATAATGAGGAAATATTCTACAAAGTATAGGTAAAATAAATGCTTAAGACCAATACATTTTTTAATTGTTTAATTTCTTGGATTCAGTACACTGCACAGGATGGACCAAAAAGCAAGGATAAAACATGCTAGTGTTTTTACATTTCAGTACACTGTTATGAGAATACTGGTAAAATTCAAACTCGTAGCTTTTCTTTCTTTTTCAACATACTAACTCATTGTCTCTCTTGCATGGTACTGCATTATTTCTTGGCCACAAACATGTGTTTACCCGTGAAAATCTAGTGTCAGTCTTAGTTATGTGTCTTGTGAAACTCCAAGCTCTCAAGCCACAAAATAAACAAAATTAAGGAAAAACCAAAACCTCAACTATTGTCTCAGCTTATAGTGTGTCATGATCGAGCCCAAATGATTTTATGCGAATACAGACAAAATGTGAGCGGTAAAACTGAGTCAGAGTTTACTCAGACTCTCAGATAAGATTTTAAAGAGCTTCTAAGATATTATTTCTTAATATCAGCCTATACAGTCAAATCTTTCTAATTCACATTTGCTTAATTTACCAAGCAAACAATTCAAATCTTTTCATGCACAGCTTCTACTACTAAAGCTTCATTATTTTAACAAAATTAATTAAAAATAATTAAGTTTTGTTATTAAACTCAGATAGCTGAAATTTACACTGCAAAGGCCAAATTGAAGCAGCTTAAGAAAATCAAACTTCACATAAATCTTTTCAAAAGAAAGATGTCTGATCATGACCCATTTAAATCAAATAAATCTCTAACAGTGTGAAGTAAGAATTAACTGCTGCAGGACCTATTATGCTTTTCCACCTACCTTATTTCACAATTAGAAGTGGTGAACAAATATGAATTATCATATCTTCTTATAGTGAATTATGTACCTAGTTCAAGAGTATACTTATTATTCCATTTTCCATTGATTACATTTTCTCCATTAAAATTCTTTTAGGCAATGACTTCAGTCAAGCCTATGTTGAGTTATATCACCTCTTCTAGATGTTTTGGAAATTCAAATTTACAAAAGACTCCATTCAATACCACTACTCCAAATCTACAGGAACAAGAAACTAGCAAGAGAATTAAGCTGTCAAATCCAGAGTTACACCTGAACCATGCTATTTTTTAAATCAAGGAAGCAGAAGAAAAATAGCCATTATGTTTCTTTTTACCTTTTGTTAGGCATACGTGAAACCCTTACATGTACCTATCAGAAAGAGTCTTTAATAAGGGGGTACACTTTGATTAGTTGTTTTGATTGCAGAGGCTCTCGAGCCCCCTAATGAATGTATAGCTGTGCATCTCTGAGCTATGTTTTGACAAGAACATCTTTTCAGGTTCATGAACATCGGAGTGAAAAACATTGCCCTGTCATAAGCAGGCATTCATTTCACTGTCAAGCAAACAAGTAGATTTAAGCTGCTTTACAATGAGTCCCAGAAATTAGATGTCACTCTTCGGAAACATACAAGTTATGATTAACTAAGTTACATTTTATTCTTGGAAAAATGGAAAACACAAAGCCATTGTCAGTAAGAAAATACGAAATAGTCTGCATAATAAATTATCAGCAGCTCTACTGTATATTTGACAGCCATTCATTTGATTAAGTGGGTATACACTTGTGCAACACCTGTTCTCAGAGTGCACTTTGTTAAGAAATCCAGCCTGCTACCTGAAGATCAAGTGCCTCTATCTAGAAAGTAAACCAAAAGAAACAGGTTTGCAGTCTCTGCCGACTTCAAATGAAAAGTACACACAACAAAAGTACCACTTCCATGACGGCAGTCAGACCCACATTAACAGCATCAGACAATAAAGCCAAGCAGAAATCTAACACCTAGCCCTGAGAACCAAGTAGCTGGCAGCTCCCCACTTCCTCCGAGAGAGCTGAGCCCTGCCGGGTAAGCGATGCAGCAGCGAGGGAATCCAGGCAGCCGAGCCATTTCCAAGAAGCAGGCTCCTCTTCTCTCTGAAAGCCCAACCGCTCGTCGCCTTATCTGCCCCCACAGCGACACCTCCCCGCGCTCCTCTCGGCACCGCTGCCTCTTCCGAGCCATCCGGCACACTTGAGGCCTGGCAGGTGAGGGGCAGCTCTCTCCCCGAAATCCCCAGAATCCCAAAGAGACCTCCTGAACTGCGGCAGGCACCTCTGGCCGATGCCCACGAGCACACAGACCCCGCTCCTTTACAGTGCCCCTGCGCAGAGCCTGAGTGACAAACCATCACGAGTGATGACCTTTTCATAATGACCTTTTCATGATGACCTTTTCTGTCCTTAAAGACATTTTTCTCCTGCTCGTGAAACATTCATGGCACCCAAAGACCTCAGCCGCGTCACAGAATCACAGATTATACGGAGTTGGAAGGGACCCTCAAGGATCATCGAGTCCAACTCTTGACCCCACACAGCACCATCTCCAAAAATCACACCATGTGTCTGAGCGTGTTGTCCAAACACTTCTAGAATGCTGTCAGGCTTGGGGCTGTGACCACTTCCCTGGGAAACCTGCTTCCAACCACCCTCTGCGTGAAGAACTTTTTCTAACATCCCACGTCAGACTTCTCCCCAGTGGAAAACTGAAAGCCAATCATTAAAAACCAAAGCCCTGCAAGACTTCAGGTGAAGGATCGTGCCTAACCTATTTCCCGAGTGGAGGAATCCCTCCCGTCCAACCTCGCCGCGTAGCCCTGTATCCCAAAACGCGCCCGATGCCCGGAGCGCTATCTGGAACCCCTTGTACTCAGCAGCTCCAGCGATCAGAGGACAGCACAAGCTGGGCAGGGCACTGGGGAGCCCATTGGCCCGACCCCTCTCAGAACTGGATCAATTTCAGAGACAGATAAGTGTGTTCTAAAACTTTTTGGTTTGTTTTCTTTAACTAGTCGCCTCGATCGCACCTACACGAGGGCCTTCCCCTCCTCTGCAGGGCGCGATGCGGCCGCACCCGGCACAGCGGGAAGCGCCCGCGCCAGTCCCCGCTTACCTGAGCTCGGAAGTAGAGGAAGAGGGCGACGCTGCAGACCACCTGCCCCAGCCCCAGGAGGACGAGGGCGGCGAGGAGGGAGCGGGATGCGGGCGGCGGGTGCGCGGGCGGCGGGGGCGGCGGCGGCGCCGGGGCGCTCTCGTGGGCGGCACCGCTGCCCAGCTCCTCGGAGCCGCGCAAGTACTTGGTGTAGTCTCGGCTGGCGCGACGCATCGCAGCTCCGCTCCGCTCCGACGGCTCCACACGCGGCTCCGCCGAGCTCCCCAGCGCCGGCAAACAACCTCGCCGCTCCGGCCGGGCACTTCTTATAAACGGGGCGGCCAATCAGCCCCGGGCGGCGCGCCCNGCGCAGCGGAGCGCTGCGCCTCCGCGCCCCCGGGCAGCCCTGCCTCCGCCGCCTCCTGCCCCCTCCTCGCCCTTGCCCCGCGCAGGTTTGTGCTCTACCCAGGCGGTCCCGTCAGCCGAGGCTTCCGTGAGCCCCTGGTTGCATCTGGGGGTCCCTTCAGCGTGCACCTCGGCTGCACATCTCCTGGCCCCTTTGGTGGGTCCAAGCCCTCAGGGAACCAAGAGCCTGTCAACCCCTCCCTGTCTCGCTCGCTCCTCACTCAGCCCGGGCTAAAATGAGTACAAGTGTCCAAAGTCAGTGTCCAAAGAAGCAACACAGTTCACAGTCGTGTTTAAGGAATGGGTTAAAGGCACGACAGAGGTGTGCTGACACCTGACTGCCAGTGAAACCAGCTCAGAGTCTCCTCATATCCCACATGCAGCCAGCCTGCTACACACACATTTCTGAACCCTTGGTTAGGAGCATCTTCTGGTGTTCTCCATGTCTCAGCTTACATTCAGTACCAAAACCTCTTCTTCATAAAGCCATGCCAGAGTTTGTAGGCATTTTCTTTTCATGGTCCTCTCAAGGTCTGTTTAGGTCCTGTTTTTTTTATAAAAGTGAGTTGAAGTCCAGCTGAGGCTTTGAGGAACATGGGAGAATGACACAGATCCATCTTGCAGGTCATCTTGTCTATAGAAAAAAGTCTGTATTTCAACTTAAATACATGACACAATATCCTGTTTAGATCTCTCTAATCTAAGAAACTAAGAAAATTTTACCTTTCAGAGAGGTTGATGGAACATAATTATGTGACATAATTATGAGCTCCAACAAAGTAAAGGAAACGGGAACTCACCAAAACACCAACATGCAACAAATCTCTATCACAAGAAACTGATGTTTAGCACTGAACCCAAATAGTGTAATGGCAGCTCCTTCACCAAGACAGCACCTGAGAAATGAAAATGAGAGGACCTGCATCTCAACATCACCCACCATGAAGTCATTGGGTGGAATGCCCCAGCCTTGAATATCTACCACTATTTCTTCTTTCCAAAGGCTTACTTTATTCCCAGAAATATTGAGAGCATTGTGGTCTGTAGTCCAATTGGAGGGAGTGTTCCTGTAAATGTGTCTCAACTTTTCTAGAAAAAAAAAAAAGACAAAATAGCCACCATCACCTGTGAAATAACCATGAAAATAATCTCACATTAGAGTGAGCTGCACCCTATTATTGGTCTACAAAAACAATTCTTTCCGAAATAATTTTTTTTAAGGTATGAATGGGTTTTTTAAAGGTCTACATAGTTTTTAAAATCCAGTCACCAATTAGTTAAAGGAGAAGTTCGGATAGTGTCAGTGATGCTAGGACATGATTTTATGCTTTCCTGTGAGAAGGAACTCAAAAAAGACCTTTGCTTTTTTCACCCTAGAGTTCTAATTTCTTCCTAATGAAGATGGAAAAAAAATTATGTCAACTCTTGCCACCTTAGAATCTTGCAAAAGGAAATGGAAGGAGGCTTTCAGTGAAGAGCTATGAGGATCTGCAGACACCATCTTTAAATACTTTGTCACATATGGAAACAACTTTCTCTGGACAAACATGCTTCCACCAGGATTACTGCTTCATTAAGTATCTTCTCTACTGTCACCATCTTTAGTACTGCTGTCGTATGCTACACCTGGGAACCATTACCATTGACCCTATCCCTAAGTGTGTTATATGTGCCAGTTTCTTGACATTGAATAATCAAGCCCATCTGTTTCACATTCATCCACAACCATTTCACCCTCACAAAATCTCAGATGCAACTACAAGCACCCAGGTACTTGTATCCAAGCGCCAGCACATCAGGCTCGTCAGGAGTCACCCCGCATAAAACACGGACCTTCCCACCAAACCAACATGGGTTCCTAGGGTATGCTAGGGGTATGTAGACTACATTTGTACTGAAAACTTTGATTCCCTCATTGATTTCTGCCACAAATTCAGCAACCAGAATTGCCCATCAAACTCTTTGGAAAACTTACGTCAGCATCAACTTTCTAGACACCAAGGTCAACATAAAAAATAGCAACCGTCAAAATACCATATGCAGAAAATCCACAGACCAACACACCTCCTTCCACAAACCATCAGCTATCCAAAACACACTAGAAAAACTGATATAGCCCACAGACATCACCTCATTTGCTCTGAGGAAAGCACTCATGACACGCCCTTACAAAGCTACAGATGATGCTCATCCAACACTGACACTCCACTAGGATCACATATTTGAAGAAGCCATCTAAGCCTTTTCCAAACTTACTACAATACAGAGAGGAAATCCCCTACTGTGTATCATATACCACAATATGCAAAAAATGTATACTGGAAAATGTTAACGAGTTGTAGCTTATATTGGAAGAAAATCATACCTTGAAATTATTTTTCCTAGAAACACCCATCCTTCCCTTCAAACCACACTCATTATCATTAGCTCCATCACTGAAAGTAAATTTTGGCAGGCCAGTACATGCTGGCTAGAGCCAGAAAGCTCAGGAAAATCATACCCAAATATTGCCACAGCCCTCATGATAAAACACCTGCTCCAGCAGAACCACCAAAATATGCAGATCCTAGACATGAGCATTCTGAAACGCCATAAGCAGCACGAAATGCATTCACTGCTCTTAGGGAGCTCTGTGGGTGAAACCAAACATCCACCCCAGAATACCTAAATAGGAAAGAAGAGTGACACCCACTTACCATTTGGAAAATTATATTGCCAGAGCAACTACTCCATCTCCTACCTTGCAGTCCTGACACTGCAAGACCAAAGATGGTCCAGAGAACCAAAATGTGCAACTCTATCAGATACCAGATTTCATATCAGATGAATTTGGCAAAGACTTCTGAGTTTCCCTATTTCTCAAGTCTTGCTGACCTTTGATTGCTGTTTGCTCCGATCATTCTGCTTCTGTCACCACTTATACTCTTATTTGGGTCAAGATCACCCTCTGCTCCCAAAATAGAAAACACTTTTCTCTCAAATGTCTAACTGATTAAGGTAATCAAATGGAATTCAAAGCAACAAGCTACAATTACTTTCATATTTTCTCTATACTTTGGACTCAAAGAGCAGTTCATCTGCATGAAAATTAATCTATTTTATCTAGTATCTCCTTTACACAATTCTCTCTGTGGGCCTAATAAAAGTACTTTCTTCTTAAAATGTGTCATTTTTTGCATTGTGTGAGGAGTAGTGACATACACAAAAGTTCTCATAAACAAAGTCCTGTGTCTGTAATATGAATTCTTGGCCCCTGAGCAGAACACAGCTCTTTCCTATTGTCTACAAAATACTTGTGTTGCAAGAGATGATCACAAATATAGTATCTGTTGTGATAAGACTGCATAGCTGCTAGGATTTTTTTTTCATCATTTTGCTTTGAAGCAAAACAGGAAACTGTGTTTACATAAAAAGGCTGTGTTGAAAGTAGTTCTCATTGTGAGGCCAATTCTCATTGCAAAGGTAAACGTTTTGAAAAATCTGAAAATGTCAAAGAGCAATAAGCCTGCAGGCCAAAGTAAAATATCCATGGGGGTGGGGGGGGGAATTTAGGCTTTTTAATTTTAGTTTGTTCCCTTTCAAAACACAGATAATCACAAAAAGCTCTTGTCCTTCAAATAATACAGTGTTTTCTACCTCAAGAGAGATTATGCAGCTGAAATATTCCATTTTGGTAAAGCAGTTAAACAAGTATTATATTCTTACACTAGTAAATTTTTTTTTTCCTGTGGTCATATGTTTGTAATGAAAGTTTCTGGTATTACTATTGGTTGGAATATTGTCAGTCAGTGTCAGTGAAATTGTTACATTAGCCAAAGGTTGTTTTTGACTTGACACAAATGTTTAATTGAGTTGTATTAACTTTGAGTATGTTTTGGACAGTAAGGGTTCCAAGGAGCAGCACAGACTCTTTAGGGGAAAGAGAATCCTGTACTGAAAGTCTGATCTACTCAGAGTGCATAGGGATGTTTTGATGACAGTAGTGAGAATAGGCAGAAATTCCATGTATGCTGGGAGGGAATGAAATAATATGTAATATGTAAGTGTGAAGAGAAAGATGGGAAAATATGACCAATAACAGAGAATGCCTTAGTGAAAACTTAGGCTTTTATTTAAAATATCATTCTAGAAAAGTTTGGGAAACAGCAATTGATAAACTGGAAATAATTACTATATTTTAAGAGAGTGGAAAAATGCATTAAAATGTCATTTAAGTTTTCCAGCAAATTGCCATTCTGCTTCTTTCCAGTCTAGCCAGTATGACAAAGGGCAAAACAATGAAACTGATTTTGAAATATCAACAGAAATAATTAGTATATTAGTCTTTTGTATTTATGTAAAAACACTTGAGTTAAGATTATAGAAGTAACTTCATCCCTGTTCAGGAAAAATTAACAGAAAGGAAGTTGTAGGAACATTCTTACATTATTTTAGAGCTGAAGACAGCGACAGGGTGTAGGGGAAAATATTGGGAGAAGAGTTCATATCTCTTTAGGTTTGGTAAAGCCAAAAAAACCCCACACTACATGTCAGTAGTTAAAGTCCCCAGAGTCTGTTAAAAAGCTCCAAGAAATTGGTGAATATATTTTTCAGGACTTCAATATGTTTTGGATCAGGTTTTTCCAGTAAGAAGGCTTGAGGTCACCTTATATGGATTTGCAGAGTTTATTCTTGTATTGTACAAGTTTCACACATTAGGACTGCATCACCTCAAGACCTCTTTTGCAGAAGAGAGACTTTCTGGATATTTTTAAAGCCAGATATACTGAAACATTTTTTAATATAAAAGATTTCTCTAGTGTCACTTGACTGCCATGGCACATTTCTTTGTGGTGTCTGTTTCAAGTATCCATGTCCAAGTCACAGGTGACGTGCAGAGCTGTGAAACTCCTGAGATGGAGTCAAAAGTCAGGTGAGAGTACATCCCAGTGATTATAATCCATACCAGGAACACAGGCAGTGAAGCACTTTGGTCAGAAGAGTTTGATATTGGACAAGGTCACTCTGGTCAAACCATACATTAAAAGTTCTTCAATTTTATTTTCCAAATAAAACAAATCAAAACATCATGCAATACAATAAGCTGAATGTATTAAAGTATTTCACAAATAGTATTTTTCATTAAATGATGCTGTCAGAATTAGATGCACACTTTCTATTTTATTTCACCGATGAGCCTTTCCTTCTTCATGATTTTATGTTGAAATACACACAGCCCTAAGTTTTTATTAAGACCAGCTGCCTAAATTTAAATATTTCAGTTTACATTGCAACTAGGAACTGTATAACTTTATAACTGCATAACTTTACCTTCTTATGGCTGTCTCCCAAGCTGCTACTACACATCTACTGCTTTCAGCACTACCTAGAAATGGTGGAATTGCTTTGATGCTAAGGAAGAACCTGTTTGCTGCTAGTACTGATCACATTGAGTTCAGGTACTGCATAGTTGAAAACAAATCATTTTTTGACAGCAGCTGTGCCACAGGACAGCTTTCTCACACAGGAGGATGAGAGCATTACTGAGTCAGATGGAGATCCATCTACTCACACTGGCCTGTGTGGGTGGCAGCTGCTGTAGAGTAGGAGTAGCCATGTCCAGCTGTGGAAAGCAGTGTGGCTAGCCCAAGCCCTGCTCTTTGGAAACCAGACTGCAGTTGCCTGGAGCCTGTCCTTCACAGGGACGGTTTTGTTAATCAAGTGGAGTCTGGAGCTCCAGCCACCACACTGAAATTTCTGGATCTGAGACTCTTGAACTGGCTGG
>VYXD01001220.1:567470-578682 GCA_013397195.1 Hylia prasina | reverse complement strand
AGGAGAGGAGAGGAGAGGAGAGGAGAGGAGAGGGTTTATTACTTCAGTTATATTTCTGAATTAAAAATACAATACTTTTAATAAAGTATTTTTAATCTTGAAAACTTATTCTACTAGGAAAAAAAACCCAAAATATGTATCTATTGTGGGGGGAAAAAAGAGCTGTTGTACTGAGGGCATGCTTTATGTTGTTTCTAACACTTCTCACCTAGGATTGACCAAGTATCACACATAAAAATATCTTGGGGAAATGTCACTGCCATTTTTCAATATATTAGAATGGTTTCAGATGGCTAGAGAAAACTGCTAAGAAGTTTTCAACCCAAGATGACATTCAGAGCTCTGAAGCATAAATGAAAAGTGCAAATTGGTTTATGCAGTTTCCATTTGTTCTTTTCATTTGCTTGCAATGCACCATTTTCAGCATTAGACCTCAGTACCTGGGGAGTTAGGTATCATAAAACAAGCATAACTCCCCATTCTTGTAAGAGTGTTGTTCACTCTCAAACTGTGTTAAAATTTAAGTTTCTGGTATGGTTTTTAGAAATTGCATTGTACAGTCTGTACAGAGTCACTATTGGTTGAATTTGGGGAAATAAGTGGTGGATTAAGCTTAAAATTAACCTGAAAGTAGTTCTGCAACATACAGTCAACACACTACCAAAAAAACCCCATAAACATAACCAAACCCAAACAAGATGGAGTTGTCAATTCATTTCCTTTGATTCATTTAACATTAACAGCATTTATCATAGAAATTAACTAAATCTGGTTTTTACTAGCATAGAATATCTACCTGCCAATATGAAGAATATCCATCTGCCAAAATGAGGAAACACTACGTTCCCGAACCCCAAGTAGTAACCAAATTCAAAATGCTGAAAAGAAACACAGAAGGAACCTAGTAAAGACAGCAGCACCACTGCTTTATTTTTGTCATTGTTTGTAACTCAATTTCCTGTTCTGTAATAAATTGCTTAACCTCTTACAAGATTGAGCTTATTTTCGTCATTAACCTTGTCCAGTAAAAGCGAAAGCAAATTGGCAGATGCAGGTTAGTCTGTTCCCACAGTAACAGGTAATCCACTTACGGGGTGAATTTGCATAGTATCGATGAGCCTGCAGGCCAGCAGGTCTCTCAGTACAGCTGCAGGAGTCAGCTTAAAGTCAGCTGGCAGCAGGGAGGAATTGTGTGGAGGAAAGTTCCTGTTCTCCAAGCACAAGCCAGAAGACAAGGAAGGGGCAGTGGGAAGATAGCTGATTACCTAAAATGCCCAAACATAGCTTTCTTTCTAGATGTCACCTTGAGCTTGCTGGTTTAAAAGGCTGCATGGAGAAATCAGCTTTGTCTAGAGCACCACAAAGATACAGATTGAAGTCTAGGCTGCAATTTTCTGGCTCTCAGTGTGAAGTCAATGCCAGGTCAGGTACCTGCAGTAGGGGTCTGGTTATTGTGTACACCTTTCTCTTTCCTGAATATGAAGTCATAGTTTGGCCATCTTAGGTAACAGCCTAAATCATACCTCTTGAGCCTATGGTCACTGCTACACCAGAATAAGGCAGCTATACCCAGAAATCTGAATGTGAGCCAGACACACCAGCACCAGCTTTGTAATCCGGTTTTAGATATGTTGCAATGATTATCAAAAAAATTCAAGAGAACAGAAGTGTGAGAGGTCAAGAGAGAAAAAGTAAACAGCATCATCGAGATTCTTACACAAAGCAGCATCCTTGTGACTTAATACCAAATTTGGAAGTGCATTTGGGCTTGTTTCCTCACCTAGGTAGATGCCAAAGGTGGTTCTGCCTATCTCTAGTCTCACTCAATGCTCTTTGTTATAACATTCAGATCTAATTTAACTTTTCATCAGTCAGTAGATCTTTCACTGTCCAGGTTGAAATTGTTGATGTTGGACATGACAAGGGTAAGTTACAAACAAACAAACAAAAAAGTCAAACCATTTATTTTGGACATCGTTAGTGAGATATCAGCTGGCAGACAATAAGTCATTTTGCACTAAAGATGTTTCAGTATCTGGCTTTAAAGGGTTTTCCCCTGTGATGCAGTCGGACACGAAATGATCACACAGAGACCTGGAATCTTTTGAGATGCAGCGCTGAGCCGAAAAAGAGGCCTTTGTTTATTAATTTCTAAATATATACTTTTATCAAGGTGACAATGGATTGGAAGGTGAAATTCCCACCTCTCAACCACATTGGTCAATCAGACTATCAATCACATTCTCCTCCCATTTGAAGGAATGCAAACACTGGCCATATTTACAAAAAACAATTCTTTGTTTATGTTAAAAGGCATGGGAAAGTGAGAAACTCTAACTCTAATATGAAACATCAGAAGGCTAAGAAAATTCTGGGTGACACCCCCGCAATTATGTTACACTACCCACAAAAGCAGTTTTTTCCTTAGTTCAAATGGCAGAAGCCCATGTACTAGATTGAAATGTTCCAGTCCTTCAAATTCACATTGCACAATGATGCTGAGCACTGGGACTTCTATCCTTTCATTTTCTGTCTTTAAAGACAGAAAGGAGGGAGGGAGGAAGACACATAAATCTGTTAAGAACACAAAAAAGATAGCAAAGAAAGTTATGAAACATGGTTGGTATATATACACTATCGTGTGTATTATATATATCAAAATCTTACACAAAATTAATTTCTGGACTATTTTGTTATTGTTTATTTTTAATTTGTTAATTGTTTATTGTTAATTTCTGTTATTGTTTATTTTCTGGCAAGCCTTATTTGGAGATGTAAATATTTTGGGCAAGGCATCAAAAGACACGAGTATTGTACAGAGCTGGCCAAACTCTCTAGAGCCTCAAGCAATTCCAGACCAGCTCCCACAATGAAAATGTGTTGTGTGACCCCATGGAAGTGGGCAGAAATTTCCACAATTTTTTTCAGTCCTCTGGGCCTCATCTGTGCACCCAGCCTATTTCACAGTGAGAAGGGAGATCTCTGAATATCTCCTAGCTATGGCTCCTAGAGGTCCTTTCCCTTTCCCTTTCCTTTTCCTTGCCTTCTCTTGCCACCCAACTCTCATTATTTTAATCTTTTTCTGTTACATTTTACTTAAAACCAAACAGAAATATAGGCTATTTTCCTAAAGTGCAATTTTTGTCTCAGTATATATTGTCCCCAGATGTTTTAAGATCTCAGGAAAAGGGATTAATGGCAAAGGAGAATATGGACTCCCAAGGCTAGAGGGATAGGCATAAAAGACGGAGCAGGGAAAGGAAGACAAGGTTGAGAATGAGAAACAGTGATGATATATGTTTTCTCAGATGAAAAGCCATTGTCCTTTGAGAATACTTAGCATATTTATCTTTTAAGGGAGGAAAAAGAATTCCCACTAGATAGACTGAAAATTTGACAAAGGTCTGAGAAATAGGATCTTCTCAGAAGATCTTTGTCTGTAGGTGGGTAAAATCATAATAGCTCTGTTTTTCTTGGTTTTCTTTACATGAGAAAAACTGAGTAAGAATGCCTTACTATGCATAATTGTAAGGATATTCATTTCTTGGAGTTCTTTTTACACTACATCTCTGTCAATTGAAAGGTCAATTTGGTTATTTTTCCCTCTCTCACATCCTATACTGAGGGAAAAAAAAACCAACACCAAAACATGTAGACAGGTCTTTCAGATTTCAATGAAAATAACAGCTGTTACCCATAAAAGCAGCTTCCACCCAGAGCGAGGATGATATTGCCACAATGACTGAGATTTTCCTCCCGACAGGCAGAGCTTTATCTCAGGCAGAGCCAGACACTTCTTTGCTTAGCAGAAGCAACTGTCGTGATTTAATTGTCAAACAGCCTCTGCTTTGGGACTGGAAGGAAACCTTTGATCTGTCTGCATCTACCAAGTTACCATGCTCATGATGGAGCATATTGACTGCAAAAATTGCTAGGCTCAGCATTTGTTTGTTTGTTTGGCGTGGCACATGCAGAAACTTTGGTTTCATATTGTTTTGGTCAGAAGTAGGTTTTACATTCCCTTCTTATTGCCTGATCAGTGCACTGGGAAGACCACCAATCTTTTGGGTGGGCTCTACAACAGTCTCTTATTTCCCAATTTATTTAAATTCAGGGTATGAAATCATTGCAACAAAACCACAAAAGCCATGGAGTTTACAGACAAACTAAAGCCACTTCTCCACTGAATTAGATGCAATTATAGTATACTAAGCAAGCAAATATTGTTTAGGAAGGACTTAGTTTCTCCCCTAAACCGGTGAATAGCTAGGAGAACAGTTACCGCACATATGTTCCTAACAGCAGGCCAAGCATGGATGCAATTAAACAGTGAGTCAAATTCAGCAGATGAGCTGGAAACAATCATGGACTTCCATACTGACCTTAGTCCATCAACGTGTGTCCCATAGACCAGATGTGAAGATCACAAGATTCTGTAGGGTGGAGATGCAGGCTATGTGCTCATCCATAGCATGGGCCTGTGAGACAGGTGGGAGTCAGTTGTGTGTGCATGGAGCCTGGGGTAGTTTTGACAGCTCAAGCATCCCTTATACTAAGCCAGCCATGCTGGAAAATATACTTGATAAGAACATTTCAGCTAGAGGTTGGAAAGGACACGTGCTGTGTTTCCCAGTGATGCTCAGTGAAAGAGTCTGTAGGCTGAGAGCAGTGAATTGCATAAGCGCCATAAAAGATACAGAGTTTTAATAACTTACTGGGGGTAGACCTCTCTCTAAAAAAAAATCTAGCTCTAGTTGGAGATGCTGACATGCTTTAAACTGTGTTCAAGATTGTTAGAACCCAAGGGTTGCTACATCAAGACTAGTGGGTGGCAACAGACAACCCAAGGGCAGTCATGAGTAAGGATATTTATTTGTGTAAAAAGGCAGCAGCACCTTTCATTTTTTCTCCAGCTGCTGACTTTCAGACAGCCTTCAGCAGTGTCCCAGCCTGGCAGTGCACATTTGGGTCCTGGGGTGCACAGTGCTGTAACTTCTGTTCACAGGCAGGGCATCTCTCAGCAGAACGAACATTTCAGCTCATGAACAGCTTTCACTAATTGAGCTCTGCACATTAAGTGTGTGGTATTAAGGGATAATGTTGTGGCTTTTTACATTGTCTGCAAGTATGCAGAGTGCAGTGCATTACCAGGGCTTCTCAAGAGACCTGTTAACTGCTTTTTAATATTTCAACCTCTGACATGGGTGTTAATGTGGTGTTATAATTGGAAAAGTCTCTCTCCCTTACTCAGCAGTTTCACTCCATGTGTGTGTTCCAAGACTCCTTGCTGACTTTATTGACACACATAATAAGTTTATTGCTTCTCCTCTTGCTCTATACTGTTATTGCCAAGTCCCAGGCATGCAATCTTCAGTCTTGATGGAAATACATAAACTAGAAAAGCATAAAGTCTGACTTCTTTTATTCAGGCCTGGGGTTGCAAAGTTGTTAGGTATAAAAATGAAAGGAGAGGTGGGGAGTGCATCATTTCAATACCAAAAAGAGTTGATCCAGCCCAGAAGTCCTGTCAATACAGTTTGACAGAGCACTGTTTCTTGGTCTGTCTCTGGCCATGGAGACCATTTGTTTCCCATCACTATATCGGGCTATCCCTTAGTTATTTAAAATTAGATCTGTCTGGTGTTTAATGCTTTCCAGGTTTGTCCACAAAAGCCTGAACCAGAGCTCATAGAAACAGAATCACAAAATATCTTGGGTTAGAAGGCACCCCTAAGGACCATCAACTACCCTGCTGGTAGTTAGGACTACCTAAAACTAATCCATATGATTCAGACCATCATCCAGACACTCTCTGACCTCTGACAGGCTCAGTGTTGTGACCACTTCCCTGGAGAGCCTGTTCCAGGGACTGAACATCCTCTCAGTGAAGAGTTATTACTTCCAATTTGGCCATACTGATTTCTGCTGCAGCATGGCCTAAAGTAGCAAACTGGGCATTTGGGGATGATGGTCTGAACATTTAGGTTTAAGAGGAGCAGTGTTGCCTTGAATAAAAGGACTTTTTAAGGAGGGAAAGAATAGAAGAGTGGCTGTGAATAGTTAGGATCAGTGGGAGAATTGGAGATTTCCTACCACCATGCAGAGAACAGTAATTTGAAAAGGATGGATTCAGTAAAAAGAAACTCATTTGATATAAAATGTTAGCACATCCCTAGACAAGTCACTCATTACTGAATCACATTTCCCTGCATTCATTAACATCTTCTTTATTTTCCTCTTTTTATGCTCCTTTTTAGAATTTCCACAGATTGGCTTCAACATCAGCTATAATCTTTCAGGAGAGTAGGGAAAATTGATTTTGGGCATTTGGAAGCTGAAAGTAAGGCTAAGCCTAGGATCTGGCCAGTGTCATGACAGTTCAGTCACCCCAAGGTAAAGAAGGGCTGGTACAGAAGGGGCAGAGGAAGGAAGTCTTGCAAAGCCATGTTTGTGGCTTGTGCTACTGCTTAGGAGAAACAAGCTATAAAATAATGATTTGGAGGGGGTTTCTCACCAGCAGAAGTTGCCACACAACCATGCCAGGTCATATTTCACTTATATCACCTTCCGGAACTGACTTGCCACTGTTCACACTCAGTAGTACCAGCACTGGAAATGGGTGGGAAAGGACATTAAAGGACAGGGGAAGGGGAGCTGGACCACATAATCTTCAGCTCACGTGAGTTTCAGCTGTTACACAACCACAGTGTAAGAGCTGTGACTGTGGCCTTATACCAAGGCACACACCTGCATCACTGTCTCCAAGTGCATCATCTGGCCATGAATCTAGTCTGAGGAATGTCATACCTGGATAATCACTCTTCGGGCAAGGTGCAATTTTTAAACAATTAATCGCATGCCACACTCACCTATAGTGATAAGAACCACAAATTACTCTCTAGGTTTCATTTCCTCTGTGTGGTCATGGATTTTCCAGACAAGCTCAGCACTTTTCCGAGCAGCCCAGTCAAGCAGTACTAAAACCCCACAACAGGGATTGACACTGTGCACTCCCTCAAATTCAACTTCCATTTATCCCAGCAGTGATTTGTTGTTTCCAAGCAGCGAGTGGGTCCTCAGGTTCTCTTTGTCCATGCAAAAACGAGCACTTCAATCCCTCCATATGAGCAGACCAGAACTGTAGCATGAGCCACTGTGGCACAGCCTCCCATGTTAAAACACTGCCAAGGTCACCAAGCAGCCTGTGGGAGACAGGCACATCACCTTCCCACTGTACAGCTTTGACAAGGATAAAAGGAAATACTCGATGTCCTGTGGGAATGTGGGTGATCTCAGATGTGAAGGAGTGAAGTGTTAATCAGTCATTGCATTTTCTTAATGAGGAACCACATTAACTGTGTCATTTGGTATTATTGCTTGGAGGGCTGGGGAACTATGTTACATTCATTCAGCTCTGATCCTGAACATAGTGAACATTCTGTGCAACTGAACACCTTGCCATAAGGAATAAATCTGCTGGGAAAATGCTGTGATTGATTAAGAGTGGTCTTGTTAACTAGAGACCTTCCCAAACGGCAACATCTGCTTCGACAAACCATGAGAAATAGAAGTACCAGCAAAAACAATAATATCAAACTCAGAGCAGCAGGTGCTGACTTTGGAACAGTTGTCTTTACATTTTTAGAATCTGTTAGTGCTTTGTGAATGTTCTATAGGTATGCCAGGTGATTCAGTTCTCCTTTTTTTGTTATTTATTTTTGGCAAAGTGAAATAACATGATAATTTTGAATAAATCTGAATAAAACAAGAAATATAATGTGAGGAAAATGTATTTAATGAAGATTCAGAAAAAGCTGAAGGTCTGGTAGGAGTTTTAAACAACATATTTTTGTTACAGGAGCTATTTTTATTTTAACCATTTTTGTTAGCACAGCAAAAATAAAAAGGACAAACAAATATTTTCATGTTATTCCAGATTCACCATTTGTCTGCTCCAGCATAAAAAAATAACTATTTCAATCACTCAAAGATGCAAGGTTTTGGATCTTGATGCAGCTCTCAGGGTACCTGTCTACTCCTGGTTCCAAACTGTTGTGCAGCAAAGGGGAGCAGCACGTCTGGCCTCTTTCTGCACCTGTGAAAAGCTGGGATTTTCTGCAAAGCCAGGTAGCACAGAAGTTAAATAAATTTGAGAGCATCCTGGAGATGCTCTGAGAGATGCTCAGAGAAATCCTCTGCCAGGATGCTGGCTCAACATCTGCCCAAAGTCTGCTCTGGCACTGACAAGAGGCTGCTACAGTCAGAGGGAGCATTTCCACCCTGCAAAGATGGGGCAGACTCTGCCTGCAAGAAGGTCTGGCCACCAGGTCTGCCTGAAGATTGAAGGTGGTGCTTGCTGCCAGGAGGAAAAGGCTGGGAAAAGCTGATAACTTTGGGAAAAGTAGCTCACTGTCAAATGAAGAACCACTAAATGCCCTGCCAGCTTCAGCCTGTTGCCAGGTGGGGACTGTAGTGAGGGGAGGGACTATACTGAGGAAGGACATTTTCTCACTTCCCAGGACTGTGTTTCCAGTTAAGGGAAGTCACCCTTAACATATAGCTTTGGTAGCTACATGTTTCATGTCTCTGGAAGTATCCTGGGGGCAGAGGAATACCTTACCCTCTGTTTTTCCAGAAGGCAAGGATGCCCACACACACTTGGGCATGTTCACTCAGGGAAATCAGGTGCCTCTTTGGATTTGGTCATATGGTTTTGCTCCCTTTTCTCCCCCTGGCACCAGGCAGAAATCTCTGAGTACCTATAGCCATTATATATTGGGTTTGTGGTTTGTGGGTTTTTTCCCCAAAACCACGGTCCCGTTCTTTTCAGGAGACCCTGCTGTGGTCCCCTGATGGCTTCACGCTGATGCTGATGAGAGCATCAGATGTGCCAATTGCCTGACTCATCTTGTGGGTGTGCCTACAAGAAAGGGACTGGCCTACCCTTCCTGTTCATGGGCACACCACAGGCAGGGGATGGGGCATGGTGGCACAGTTTTATAGGGCAGCATAGTTTCAGCCAGGCAGGGTTGAACCTGGGTCCTTTCAGCACAGAGACAGGCAGGAGGTTTGTTGGCTCCTCTGTTCCTTTTCCTACTGCTGAGCATAACCTAAGAAGTGGGAAACTGAAGCTGAGTATTGATCTTTGGGTAGAAGCCTGGGTGTCCAGGAGCCTGGACTGGGTTTTGTTTTCTCAGCAGTTGGTTAGCTACATCTATGAAATGATGCTCTGAACAAGGAGAAGTCATACTCTCTATTTTTAGATATTTAACTTGGCATGCTCTGAACGGCTCTCAAACTAAATAATGAAGATGCTTTCAAATAGAGATGTTGTGCACTCATTGGGAAAATTCATTAAGAAAAAAACAGTCTCTTTAAAAATGCCATAATACAATACTGCACTGCAATGGTGCAGAAAATCCTTGCACTTACTGTATTACCAAACCAGCAGAAAAAAAAGCATAGAGGAGGCTAAGCCTGACTATTTGTTATCTTACACACTGTTTGGAAAAAAGAAAAAAAATCCCACAGTTTGGTTATGTGTAATCTTGGAAGCTCTGTGCCTCAGGCACAGACAAGAAATAAATATATATAACAAATTGAGGCAAATTCAGGTTTGCCTCAATTTTCATTTTCTCTCTATGTTTGGAGGATTAGCTTGCTAAGCAAAACACTTCTGTATGTCTGGGTAACAAAGCAAGATTTGGCTGTTCTTCAGGGTTGTGGATATTCACTGTGGATTTTATGCACACATTCTTGTGCTCTTTACAGGGAAATTGCCTTAGTATGTGGGACGGGTAGAAAGGGTTAAGTAGCCACTGATCTTGTGTGTGATTTTTTTTATATATTTCATTTTCCCTGTACAGCAAAATAGTTATTTTGCTTTCGCTTGTTAATGAACTGAGCACTGCCATCTTGTGGAGATTTTTAGCAAGTGAAAATATTCTCGAAAACCTGCAAAGGGCAGGAATAAACACTATCCATGGAGATATTGCCAGTGGATTACTTTCCACCTCTATTATGACGCCTCTGTTTACATCTGTAGGCTTTGACTGTATAAACCTAAAAATGCAATTGATAAATCTATATTAAAAGCGTAACATAATTTTAAAAACTGATCTTTATCTCTTCCTACCTTTTATTTTTGTTTGTTTGTTTGTTTGGGTTTTTTTGTTTTTGTTTGTTTGGTTTGGTTTTCTGTTTGTTTGTTTGTTTGTTTGTTTGTTTGTTTGTTTGTTTGTTTTTGACTGGAGATTCACCAGTATCATGCAAACTTTGCAATCAGGAGCCTTGGTATTTCTCTGCACATTTCTGAGACCACTGTCACAGACCATGAACTCAAAATCCAGTAACTGTAATTAAAGTTTATTAACTCATGGACTCATAGTGAAGGACTGATTCTGTGAAGATATCCTGGATCCAAACCTATCAGCTCCTTCTGACAGGTCTTAATTGAAGGGCCATTATTTGCATTCTTTTTTAGGCAACAGCTGTGAGACAGCATCATTTGAAACACTCTAAGGTGCAACCAGGAGCCTGAAATATTTCAATCTCAGGACTGCTTGGCATGGTTCTCCAGCACACAGGGAGATGCTAATACAGCCTCCCTTTATGAAATTCACTGGGTAAAGCATAAATTTAAGGAGAGAAATTCTCCTCCTGTCTAATTAATTACTTTTTACACAGGCAGATAGTGATGGGACAAGGGAGAACCATTTTAAAAGAAGAGAGAAATGATTTAGATTAGCAATGAGAAAAAAAAAAATTACCCAGAGGTTGGTAAGGCGCTGTCACGGGTTGTCCAGAGAAGTTGTGGATGCCCCATCCCTGGAAGTGTTCCAAGGCAGGTTGGATGGGATCCTGAGCAACTTGGTGTAGTGGAAGGTGTTCCTGCCCATGGCAGGGGGGTTGGAACCAGATGGTCTTTAAGGCCCCTTCCAACCCAAACCATTGTGTGATTCTATGAGTTTAGAGAAACACTGTAGGGAGAATTGTCAGTGTAAGAGGATCAAAGCATACATTCACAGGGATGCTAAAGAAGTCAAAATACCTTACAGAGGGTCAAGAAAATGAACCATACACACTCATTAGAGTTCCTTTTCTCCAAAAGACATTAACAATGCCAGTATATCTACATCAATATCAATGTAGGCAAAAGTATGGCAAGAATGGGTACTGGTAAGAACACACTTCTGCATATCATAATTAAAAA
>VYXD01001220.1:532582-567450 GCA_013397195.1 Hylia prasina | reverse complement strand
AAAAAAAAAAAAGGATAATTTAGTTACATACCACAGAGATTGCTGAGAGCAATTCAAAATGGGGAGGCAGAGCCATCTCTGACTGGTGCTTCAGGTGATGTCTAGACTACAACAAGGCACCAAAGCCATTGGCTCAAAAACCTGGTCATTGCCAACAGCCTAGAATAACAATGATGTTGTTCAAGACAACAATATTTCTTGCCTCCTGCCAGGAATAAAGTGTGTGTCATTTGATGGTAAGGGACTTTTCCTCTGACTCAATGCCTGAGGTAAAATCTTCAGTGACCAAAGTCCCCCGCTTACAATCCCTCAGTCCAAGAACAGTGCCCTCACACCTGTCTTCTGCGGGTTTTTGGGCTGTGCTTGTGCTTGTGGTGAGTGCTACAGATCCCAAACTAGCTCTGTGGACCATCTCCAAAAAGAAGACCCTCAGACTAGAGCCAAAAGATGGAAAGCTGGAGCTTTCCATGTCCCCCAAGCAATCCTACTCCCAAAGCCTTGGAGAAACAGAAGATAGATGTGGCTGCATGGTTGAGGCACATGCATATATTATTTTTTAAAGTATAGATATATAAGTGTGTGCATACATATACATATACATGTACATGTACATGTACATATACATATACATGCATGTGTGTATATATGCATGTATGTTTTGGAAGCAAATCAGCCCTGAAGAAATTGGTACAAGGCTTTGTCAGTACCAGAAGCCCTGTAGCACAAATGTGCAATACATGTGGGCTTTCACTGCAATGAGAATGTGTGCAACAGCCCACTATGAGAACATCCATGGGACTGTCTACTTTGGGATGTGCTCGCTGAACAAGTTCTTGGAAGCAGCCTAAGAAAACCACACTGACATGACCACAGGAGGGCTGCTTCTCCTCCACTGGCCCTCCAGTTCTTCCCACTGCCCCAGAAATCCCCCATGACTGGTGAAAACAATTTGCAAGATGAACATGCTGCATGTACATGGCATATAGGTACCATGTACATCAATCAGTCAGTCCTGGTTCTTTTGAAAGCCTGATTTCTTCATCTATAAAACAAGCTTAATAATAAAAAGCTTTGGGTTTTGTTTGTTTTTTCTTTTTCAAAGAACATGGGAAGCCACAGCTCAGAAGTCCTTCATGTAACAGGTAAAAGCTATTAGCAGTGTCTTCATGGCTCCAGTCAATAAAGTGGAAATAAATTTCTTAGCTAGAAAGGATTATGAATAGTTTTATTAACATTTGCAAAGTGCTTTGAGGCTCTAACATGGACAGTGGAATCAAATATTGTATAAACATGCTGTTATTAAATGACTGCTCATCTCTGGGAAATGGCATGGGAGCGGTTTTTCCATATTTGTCGTGACTCAGTAATTCCAGGTAAAGCACACGCGTTTCACAAGTTAAAAAAAGAGAGAACTCTTAACTGTCAGCTCTGTCAACACGTCTGAGGAGTCAAAAGCCAAGCCATGTTTTTCCTGGCTTGCTGATTAATGCCACTAGCAGCGATGTTACGAGGGAAATGCTCCTTGCCATTGCTTTCCGTCCTATTCCACAGGATTTCACCTGAGGATGTGAGTATTCTGCCTGTAGGTGATGGGCTGAGACACTGTCAGTCATTGCTTATTTAACAGTGCTTCTGACAGACAATGAATCCAAAAGCCTTCAGCTCCCCCTCCTCGTTCAGTTCTGGCTCAGCAGAGTTTCTACATTTCAAATGTCAAATATTTCTTTCGATTAATAAAGGCAGCAATGACTAAATTCACACTGAGGATAAGTACATTCATTGAGAAGCACCGTTTTCACCCAGTCGCTCTGAAGAATGCAATCTGAGGTACTAAATTACGCAATTATTTTTTTGTCAAAATGCTGAAAATTATTTATCTTGTCTCTGCAGTAACAACCCATCAAAATGTCAGCTCTTTTTCAGTGCAGCTTCTAACCTGTGATATTTAACACAGGTAATTATGCCTCTTCAAATGCAAAGTAGTCAAGTTTTGTAAAGCATGATGCATGAAGCAGTTTTACCATCTGTTTTCCCGAGCCTGAGCTATACTGATACACTGTGATCCTGATGCAGGACTTCTGGTGGTTTCATCAAAAGCATGGGGAGGCGAAAACATTGTTGTATTGTATTTCTACTGTGTTTGGATGCTGGCCCATGTGGGCTCCAACACCCCCAGAAGCAAGCTGAAGCTGGCCTTGTGGCCATTGACACCGCTCTGAATATGGCTTATGGAAAAGTTCCATTTAGTTTTACACTTGCAATAACATTGTGCCTTGTGTGTTGTTTTTTTGTTAGCTGAAAAGCATATGTTTTGGCTTTTCCCATCAACGTAGGAGAGAGGGCTTGTATTTTAAGTCATGAGACAGAAAAGGAATAACAAAGTCAAGGCTTTCTTTCCAAGCTGCTGCACCTACGCAACATTTTTACAAGCTTTTTTGCTAATTTACATAATTGCTTTTTGCTATTTTTTACTTCTGCTAATTATCATCACTCAATTTTTGCACAGAATTAACAGCTTGTGAGGACACTTTCATAGCACAGAAGCAAATTTTCTCTAGAAGGGTATGCAATTATTCAATTCTAGCCAAAAAGTGCTGACATGCATAAAATACATCAAACATATTACCCTCTTCACTGGTCCATAGAAAATCTAATAAAATCAAGAAGCACAGAAAACTTCTTGCAAGGTGTTCTGACACTGGACAACTGGGTTTCATAGTTTCTATGGATTTATTAAAGCTAGTTGATTACCTATGAATTGATTACCACTAACTTGTGTCCGATTTTACATTAGTGGCCAACACCCATCACTCTTCAGACCTTGTCAGCTGACGCACAAAAAGCAGAAATTTGCTCTGATGAGATCAGCTCTGAAGAAAAACCCTGCTCAAACTAGTAAAGGCATAAAGACCTGGCACTGGGTATAAATGCCATCTTTTTACATGCTGGACTTAAGGTAATGTCCATGTGATAAGTTTTAAAAATATCAAAATGTACCCTTTTTTCTTAATACCAACATCACAGTCTTTGAAAACATAATCACTCTAAAATTGAATAGCTCTAGATTTTACTAGCAGGCCCATCAGCTACTCATCTCTCATTACACCAGTTTCTACTATGATTGTAAACACCATGATGCTGAAACATAAATAATTCTTGGCAAAATGATAACAAAACCCACAAGATGTCTAATATATCTAATTCTGGAAGTATACTTATTTGACAGTCAAGTAAACTGTTGATGTGAAGGGAAGGACTTTTAAGCATGAACTGATTAGCATGATTCCATTTTATTTAGTTAATGAAAACCAAAATTTAAAAAAATTCCCCTAAACCAGTGCTGGTGCACTAATACATGTTACGACCCAGCCTGCCATTTGAAACCACTTTGTTTGACAGCTCAATCTTCTGAATGTCTCCAGAGGTATCTTCCTCTTCTTGGTGACTGTAGAGAGAATTTTAAAACTCTGTTAGGAAAGAATGTTTCATCAAGCAAGTCAAATTTATGCTCCTGCTAAGCTGGGCTGAATAGATCCCATGTAAATGTATGAATTGAACATTAAAAAACAAAAGCTGTTTACTCATATAAACTTACTCTGGGTGCTGTGCTGAGTGAATATGCCCTCCTGAAGGCTGGCTCTGGTGACTCTTGCAGCTTGTGTGGGATCCTCAGTATTTCTTAGAGATTGAAGCCCCTGCCAGATGACACCCCTATCTGGGGCACTGTCCCCAGCTCAAAGCTGACAGTTTCACAACATCCTTTTTCAGTGTGGATTTACACCTGAGGAGAAGAAGCTTATATTTCAGAATGGGAACATGGCATTAGTGAACTTTGCCTTTTATTTTGTAGGATGGGAGATTCACCCATTCCGGCTATTGCAGGCAGGGCAATAATTAAATGAGCCATGGGGACAGTCCAGCTCACAGCAGGCAGCCTGGCTGGATCTGGCTGCCTCTGAGAGCACAGGGGCGTGGGCTCACTATGCTCAGCCTCACAAGGGGACTTGGTGCCCGCTCTGCTGGCTAATCAGTTCAGAAATCATGAACTGACCTTCTTCTAAACTACCACTGAAGAGATTGAAGGTGTTGAAGGTGTCATTGTATCCAACAGAGCAGACACTGGAATACTGATACTGGAAAAGACAGAGTGCTTCTTTTACCTAGCAGCAAGGAACTCATTTTGAAGAAACCATACATTTGCAGAACGATTTGTACTTAAAGTTTTATCCCCAGTGAGTATTCTTGATTTTTGTTCACAGGCTGCATGTAGATAATACCTCTCTCTTAGTGACACACCATACTACATGCAGAGGAGTCAGACACAGCGGTGATTATCTTGCGGACAATCCCTCGTTTCTCTTGGAAATGTTTCAGGGATGAAGTAACAGTAACCACACTGAAAAAAGTCAAACAAACAGTACAGTATTATGGCAACTGATTACATCGTGTCCAAAAAAACATTAAGGGGTCCTGGTCTATCTTCTTTTTTTTTTTTTTTTTTTTTTTTTTTTACCCTAAAAATTTTTTTTTTTTTTAACCTGAACATATCTTTTTTCCCAATTCCTGTCCTTCCTCCAACACCACCTCTCCAACATCATCCTGCTGGGATTCATGTACAAAGCAAAATAGCTAAATTAACTGTTCAATACTGTTCCCAGAGGAGATCCAAACTGTAGGATACACGCTGGTTTCAAGGCTGCTAGTCAAGTAGCGCATTTGACTGTGAAATTGAAGATGGCCCTGGGGATTCCTTTTGTGGTCACATAGATGAGTAGTGTAAATTTCAGTATACAATGCATAACATTCAGAGCAGGATGATCACAAAGGTGGTAGTTAAGGCAAATTAATGGTCAGTCAAGTAAAAAAAAAGATTGTCATGATCACGAAATGATCACTTATCACTCCTGTAACTCATAAATTTTTCCAATTCCTAAACAAAGCACTTTAGGGTATCACAAAACTTTAATTGCACCAATAATGAAATCATTCTTGGAAATAGCCACACAAATATTAAGTCAAGGCTAGCTACCATGTTTTACCACAAATTATCTGGCCTTAAGTACACATTTGCTTCTAAAATCCTGAAGCCTATACACAAATGTATAAATAAGCATTTACCCTAAAACTATTTGGTCTGGGAAAGGAAAAGCTGTAATTTAGAGCACAACATGAAGGATGCACTTTTGGAAGCTAAAGTCAAGATAGTCCTGGTTCAATGCTTCCTCTGATTGCAAGGTAGTATGGCATGAATCAAGAATCCACTTCTTAACAGAGCAAATGAAACCAGAATGCAAGTAGAGTTAACTGTGCTGGAAAGCATAATAAAAACATCTGGGATAACTGACTGTGAAACACCAGTGTCACGAGCTGGCACTCAATTACACTACATGTTGACTGTGCTTTGCTTCATTTTCTGGAAGGAGTGAAGCTACAGTTTTATGGCAGGAGTACTGCCTTAACTCCAGCTAGTGTGTACACAGATCTTGGTATCTGAGTCTAGACTCCGAAGCAGACACAGCCTCCTACCCAGACCGGCTGAAAAAAAAGTTCTTTATTTGAGCCACTGCCACAGGGATGAACAGCCACCACCCACTTCTCCCATCTGGTAGTGCTTGGGCATCACCAGATCAAGCCACAGCTGGTGTCCTCATTCCTATCGTGAAGCATAAGGAAAAGGAAGGGGAAAAGGAAAGGGGAAAAGGAAAGGGGAAAAGGAAAGGGGAAAAGGAAAGGGGAAAAGGAAAGGGGAAAAGGAAAGGGAAAGGGAAAGGAAGAAGAAGCAAGATAGAACAAGAAACAGAAGATAAAAACTAGAAATAGCTACACTTCTAGTTATCCAGTTTTGAATGTAGCCAACATTTTAAAAAATAATAAATTATTTGCATACTTTCTGTCATCCATGTTTAAATCAAATTTCACTTAGAGTAGCAGATTTCTATATTTCTAATATTTTGCTCCAGGGCTGCTCACTAAACCAAGGACTTCTTTCCAGTAGACCCCTCACTCTGCCACAAATTGCAAAACACAAGCAAACATAAATAATGCATCTGGAAATACATGACATATTTAAAACCTGCAATCAAAGAGAGCTCAGTGGGGAGCAAAGAACACTGGTACAGGCTCTAAGGCACTTATATAGCATGGACCCTTTGCCCCTGAATACAATCTGCCTGATACATGCTGGAAAACCTCACCAGGCCAGCCCTTCATTCCTGATTGCCCTCGGCACAGATCCAGGTTTAACCATGCTGGCTTCAGACAGATAGATTACTAAGGGAATGAGGGAAGATGGATAAATTCACCCACTGGTCTGAAGGCCAAAAACATCTGCTGGAGTCATGGAGTTGTTGGTTGGCTGAGTTCACATAAAGGAAGCCCTGCTGGGAGTCAGTACCCAGCTCTTTTGAGTTTTGAGGGTTGTCCTCCGAGACCACAGCATTTTGCTACCTAGGGGCAGCAGAATGTCAAACTGACCAAGAAATCTTGCAGCTTATTAGTACAGCATGACACAGCCAAAATGCTCTTTGTCTATATCAAATAGATATTAAAATCGGGGGGGCTGTTTTTAAAGAAATCCTTGAGTCTGCACACAACCCAAAGCTGAGCTCCCTCTGCTAAATTAAAGGTTTCAGATGTGCAAAGATTGATAATGCGTCCATATGGGGAGATGAGAATGTGGCACCAAAGTGATGGGCAGCTGCACAGGTGTTGAAGACACTTAAAATGCAGCAGTTTTTCGAGTAACAGGACCCAAACTGAATTAATATCAAGATTAAACAGTAGGATCGTTTCTCTGCTAGGAAATTTTCAGAGGAAGTTTCTTATTCCTGATACTTGGTAGGTATTTCATGCAGTGGTGTCTGGCAACAGTGTTATGTCAGGTTCATTCGTGTGATTTGCTTCCCCAGGTTTTGGAATCAATGGGTATTACTGAAATAAACTACTAATCTGCAACATTCTGGATTAAAATAAATCTTAGAAACGCTTTAATCTTCAACTCCTAGATAGGATTAATCTTAAAAATCCATATGTTAAATAAGTAAATTAATAATCCAAAAGCTGCATATGGTGGCCGTGTACCAGACATTACAACCAAATGTTGCCACTCTCTGATGACTAAGGAGTTGCAATAAGTGTTGTCCTTGTGGTATAAATACAATTTCCTAGCAGTCTGCTGTGTCTGAGTCATCCCAAACACTAAAGGAATAAAAAGTCTTTCCCTTCAGTTTTTGCTTCTCATATCTGAGCAGGAGGCACAGAACATTTTAAAGACCTTTCCCTGGTTCAAAGCCCATTGAAATCAGTAGGAGCCTTTCTGCTGAATTACTTAGTTTTGGATCAGAGCCACTAGTCTTTAGTACATTAAACAGTGAAGTTTAAAAGTTGCCTCCTTCCATTACTCATCTCAAAGTATGGAGATATTTTATAACAGTTATCTTTATAATTGGAGATTGCAAATCCCATTAACCTGGTCACTGTGGGAAATACATATATATAGGTACAAGCTAAGAGCCCGATCCTCTACAAGTACTAACTCATTTTCAACTGAAAGTTATGCCTTTGGCACTTATACAGATGTTGCAGGTGGGAGTTAAGGCAGGAATTAAATGTGCATTTTTGATGTGCATGCTAGAATCTTTTGAAGAGTAACAACACTCTGTAGCATGACAAATTTGCTGCTATACATTAAGACTGCTATTGCCTGCCAGTTACATCCTTTCCTAGTCAGTCTATTAGTTATAGATTACAAGCTATTTTTCCTGGGGTTTGAACTTTACTGACTGTGAAGCATTGGGATATTGCAGCATATCTTGTGATTCAAACTCGAGCCCCTTAGCAAAGAGACTGAAAAGCAGGAGCTCAGAGGTTTGGACTACCATCAAACACACACTCTCTCTCTGCACCCAAATTTCTGCTTCTGTAGAAATGGAACCTCTTCTGAGTATGACAGAAATAAAAGTTGTGTTAAATGATCTGTGAAGTCTCTCAAATGTTCTTCGCAGAAAATAATTTCTGATTAAAAGATAGAAATTTATTTCATGTGTTAGATTAAAGGTCAGACTGCATTAGAAGGGGGCTTTTGTTCACAGACATGTTCTCATCAAAACTTCACTCTCATGCTATGACATAGGCAGCAAGACTGATTTGCCCAGACTTTTAGAAGAGTGGGTATGAATTCTTATTACACATTCATTTAATGGGGGAGGGAGAAGATAGGAGATATGATCTGTCTTTTGTAAATTTACTATGTGGTTAACAAAAATGTAGAGAAACAATCCACTGAAACTATTTAAGTGAACTGCTGGCTAAATATTTCTACACTGGAATACTAATTGCACAGCATTTTTTAAGTTACTATCCGTCCTATTTCTGTAAAATGTCTCCTAAGAATTATAGTGTTGAATCCTGAAATATTTATTGAAGAAACACTATGTTTTCCCTGGGTAACAACTCAGTAATGACTTCAGCATATAATTCGTATTATTTAAGTCATATGCAGCATCCATATTTTAAGCAGTATGTCAGCTCCTTTAAATTGTATCAACACTGTGTTGTATAAGCTTGTGGCAGGAATAGAAGCAGCTTTTGTTTGAAGCTACTATTTAAATTTTCACCAGAGAAGGAGAAGGTAGTAATTTATCCATGGAAATAAGATGTTTCTGAATATTACAAAATAACCATTATTTATGGTTAACTGCATCCAGAACCTTTTCTAAACTTGATGTGAACTTCTACAGTCCTTCCAAAGAATGTTTTTAGTCAATCCTGTATGACATCTATAGCCATAATCTGGGGAAAGTAGAGTAACTGGATACCAGTATTTAGTACCAGTAGGATCTACTCTGTCTCTTGCTATTTATCTATTATGTTTATAATGCCCAAGTAGCCAATGAGTACAATAAAGACACTGATTGCATTCTTGAGAAATGAGCCTTTTAAATTGTAATGCTAAACTGCTGAGCTTACAGGCAGACAGATAAAGAATCAAATGAATATTTTAAAAGAGCCTTATTATATTGTGATTACAATGTGATGTAAGAAACTCTATGCAAGTCAAAAATATGGAAAAGTTACTATCAATATTGCTTTTTCTTTTGCTGAAAAAAGATGGACTGGGTTTTTTTTTTCTATCAAAAGCAAAGTAAAATTCTTTTTTAGTTCAGGATGAGAATCTGAGCACAAATTAACTGATTTTTAGGTCTATGAAGACTTGTGGTGGCACTACTCATGACATTCCCATCTGTCACTAGGAGTAGACATTATTTTCACTGCGTGCATGTGTGTTGTTTTCCTGGGTCTAATTTAAAAAAAAAATAAATAAATTCAGATGCTTTTGAGAGTGCAAAGTCAAAGATATGAAGAAAGATAATGTTCCTGAAAAAAAAAAAAAACCTAAACAGCCCAGGGTGGTTACATCAGGCTTTCATTTTTAACATGGCCATGATTTCATCACTCTGTGGTTGGCTAGACAGATCACTAACATTTTTGGTAATTAACACTCTTTTTGTCACTTTGTGGAATTGTTTGCAAATCTATATTTACTTCTCCAAACTGCAACAGAATCTGGCACAGGCATGTGTCACGCAAGGAGCTGCTTTTAGACCCACTCATTGTCTGACCTCTCTGATTACAACACATACAAGGTTTTACCTTCATCCTCCTAATTAGCTGGCCCATGTTGTGTTGAGGTCTTTTACAAGCTTGAAAAGAAGTAGCCTCTGTTTCCTGGTAACCAATCTTTAACTTTAGAACTGTCACAGACATTGCAAAAGAGATTTCATTTTCAGCCACAAAATACCATCCATACAGGTATTTATCTTATTCATCTGTTTTCTATAGTAACTCATAAGGGTAAACCTGTGTGTAAACTCTGTAATGTCAACGGACCAAGCCAACACCTCCAGCCCTGGTCCTACTACAATATGCCTGTGTGGCATTAAATCAAGGATCAAGGCATTACTGGGGTGCTCAGTTTCACTCTTATTCGAACAATGACTGCATTTTTTTCAAAGAGATACCCTCAGCAGTGAGGCACCACATATTTATGGCATTGAGTTTCAGCCCTCTCATGGCCTGGAGACAAGTGCTGTGAAGCACTGGACTCCATGGTGAGAGCACCAACACAGAAAATATATCCTTTAGAAAATCAGAGTTATCTTGTCTCAGAAATTGCCTGTAGAGTCTCCTATTATGGATGTGAGCTTTCATGTTTCCATTCTAAAGTCTATTGTGAATGTTGGAATCGTGTCCTTCTTTCAGTCCTAATGCTTTCTGTAAGGCAGCTACAGAAAGGAAATTTCAGGCTGTGCCTACTCCTTTCTATGTGAACAGAATATTAAACTGTGAGAGAACAAGAACACCAGGGAATAAAAAAAAAGCATTGTAAGAAGGAAAAAATAAAACATGCTTTTAGTCTTTCTATTGGTAACAATCATACAGCAGCAGATTTAACCCATCTTTTTGAGTTCTCATTGATGGGACTGTCATGTTTCTAATCATGTTTCAGTCTTTGACAAAGTCTGGCACTCTGTCCACCATACATACAGAAGATGCATTAATCCAAATAGCAGACTTAAATTTTGTGTTCTGCTTCTTTTTACAGCTGCTTGCCATGGAGCTGCTTACCTTTACTTAAGGCACTTTTTAAAGCTTGAAAAGAAATACTCCAAATTCTCAGGGCAAAGCAAGGTGTTTACGGGTGTTCCTGTGCCTTAACACCTCATCACCCCTTCCAGACCCTTCTTACATGCCTTTTTATGGCACTTCTGGCACATCTGAAATGATCACAAATTATCAGACTCTTTGCTCTGCTCTTCCCACCATGTGAAAAATCATGTAAGGCGCACATGGCAGATCAGGAAGCATAGGAGTAGTTGCCACATTGACATTCAACATTTCATCTATCCCCAGCTGCAGAGTCCTGGATGAAAGGCTGTTGAGGGGGAAATTCCACGTCTGTTTATGTTTCCAATGTGTTCACTTATGTCAGATGTTCTGAGAGGTTTCTTAAACCACTTAAGCATGGATTATCCTGTTTCTCAATATCCGACTGGTATTGATGCAGATGTATCAGGAAAGTATTTTAAAACAACAAACTTAGTAGACAGTTATAGTTTAGTATAAATTAAAGAGCAAGCTTTCTTGGGAGCTTTATCATTCCTCTGCTGTCTTTTTCTCTCTTGATTTATCTGGGAGGGAAAGACAGTAAAGGTCAAGGAAAGAGACTTCTATTTTAAGAGGCATGAATCAGCCATTCAAGGAGCCTCTAATAAATGTGCATCAGGTAAAATAAAATTCTATCTTCCTCTTTGTAATTGGTCACACTAAATTCCTGGCTTTACTGATGAATACATAGCAACTTCACACAGAAAATTGGGACTTTAAAAAAAAAAAATTCCAATAGAAGACCAAATAGAAGAAACAGGATTAGAGGGTATCTGTAAATGTGAATTATCACTGAAGGCTCAGGTCTGTTGCCCACACACAGATATTTAGAGGCACTTGATGTTCCCTGTAGGGCCCTGCCTGGACTCCATCTCCTGGCCCACATCTCTCTCATAGTCCTTGTGTCCTACCCCTAAGTACACCTTGGATGTCTCAGACACCACATAACATCTATGTTTAGGCAGCCTAATCCCTAAGCCACAAATGTTTGATATTCAGGTCCAGACTGTAGACACATAAATATACTTTCTAAATGTGGGTGTCTTCATGTGATGCAGCTCCCATTATAGCAGGTGGAGACTAGTCCATAGGGACAGAGAATTCTGGGGAGCTGTTCTGCTCTCCCTAAAGCAGACACCAGTGTCTGGCTGGTTGACCAGGGATGGGGCTGACTAGTTCACTTTACCCAACCAGCAGCTTGTGCATGGCTGGGGGATCAGTGCTCTAGTCCTAGGAAGTGTTCACAGCCAAGAATTAAATCCTGCCCTGAAAACCCATCATATTTTGTGAGAAGCTCTTGGTCAGAAGGAAGGTTCCAAGCTGAAACCTTTATTCCACAGAGTCTCAGACTTTTCTGAATTTCAGCGACATCAGCTGTGATGAGTTGAGCCTCTGAAGAGGTCTCTGTAAGTATTGTCTGACAGATTATACCTGGTGGGCTTTGCAATAGGCCACAGGAATAGAGGTAGAGGGGCTGTGATGACATGCGATGCCCATTAATACATCCTCAAGTCAAACATGGCAAGGCCAGCAGAGAGGAAGCACCCTGGACAACAGGGTGGTGCAACAGCTCCAGGGGTCTTGGCTTTAAAAGCTGCCATTAGAAGAGACTTGCAGACTTGTCAGGGGCTATTAAAAGTATCTTTTTGATCCACACAGAGAGAAAAGCTGCTAAAACCTGTTTTCTACTCGATGAATCTGTTCTCCAGGGTTCTTCAGAAACATCACTGCTTTTCTTAGCGTTCCACTGATCTAGTGCAATGCACCATACCTGCAGGGTCCCTGTGAAAAAGTGTATTAGATCTATTAACACCACCAAGAAAACCCTTGGCCAAGATGCAACAAGTTAAAAAGCAAGTCATTACTGTGTTTTGCATGTAACAGCCCTTCCACAGGACCAGATAAGATTCCTCTTCATTAATCTCCTACTGCTCTACGCCTAAGAGGGTCATTTTTTAAGATTTGAGATACATTTAAAAACCCCAGAAAATTAAGGGCTAACCCATGACCCAAGGTAAAAAATGTTTACACTAACTGAAAGCTAATTCAAATCCATCACCCATGCTCCCATTTTCAGAACAAGCACTCCAAAGAGCAGCAAGAGACATTGACAGCAATGGAATGGGACAAAAAGAGAGAAAGAAAACATTTCCAGTTGTCTGTCTCCTGCTGTACAGAGCAAAGGCTTGCAGTATTGGGTGCTAAAAGATAGTCAGTGCCTACCATGAAATGTGCAAAGAGAAGAAACATGGCAAGTATCTGGGGAGAATGGGGATTTTTTTTCCTTCCTTCACTTACTAGTTCATATGATTTATATGTGTGTGTAGCTATTTGAAACTAGTGTGAATACCAACATTCAACACTTGCATGTCAACAATAAAGCAAACAATTTCCAAAAAGCTTTTGCAAGCCCTCTGAAATTCAACATGGCAATATTGAGCACACAAAATAAAACAAAACAAAACAAAGTAAAACAAAACAACAACAAAAAAAAAAAAAAGGAGAGGGAGGAAAGTGTTTAATTTTCCCCCAGTCTATATATTTTATTGATTTCTTAGCTACCCATTCTTGTGGACTCTTCACTGTGACAGACTTTTGTCTTGTGAATTCCTTCCTCTATTTTGATAAATTCAATACAATTTTCACCTAGTCTGACAATATTCCTAACACCTCTTTACTTAATCTTGTTTTATTTTATTTTTAATTTTTTTATTATTATTAAGGTAGTTTTAAATGAGAAGCTTATGAATGTTTTTTTTAATGGTGAAAGGAAATTTGGGCAGTTTCTACTGCATTTGAAAATGCCTTCAAAATATACCTCAAATTTGGGAATACACCACCCAAAGGAGAACAAAGTACAATTCTGGTCTTGCACAGACCCCAGGGGAGTGGCTCCTATGCTTTGAGATGATCCATATTCTGTGTTCGGCTGGTTACTGAAGCATCCAATTTTCAGAATGAAGCCACCCCATGAATAGGTGGATGACAGTACATGATAATGAATCCCTATTTATTAATTTTTTTGATATTACATTTCTTTTAAAATAATGTTTCAGAACTGGCTCTTTCAGTATTTATTCTGAATACCACATGCAGTGTTCAGCCAAGCAGACACTGAGGCATCAGAATTAAAGTGAAAATATGAAAATCTGCTCCACATATTTCCTTTCCTCAGTTTCACATCTTAGGCATGGGCACATGCTTACTCAATGCTTACTATGGCTTTCTGACATCTCTTTCTAAAGTTCCAAAAAACTACTTGGTGTGACCGTGCTGTTGAATAGTGGCTACCTTCCTATCAACAGGGAGGCCTCTGACTCCTCCTAGGAAATACCAGCAACTACGACAATTAAATAATTATTTTGGTTATGCTTACTCCTACAAGAGAAAACAGAGAGTGTGCAGAGAAAAATTTTTAAGGAAAGAGGAGCTGAGTAGTCTCAGCAAAGTTTGCACATTGTTTAAATAGATATCTTTTTACATTTAAAAAGTCATTCAAAGCACCTCGGCTAACAGTTTGCTGCCTGGTTTGAGGCAGTTTAACCTTAAGGTGTGGCAAGCTCTGGAAACTTAGTGACTCACTGAATAATAACCAGCTACAACATAAAACATCAGCCTACACACAATTTTCCAACCTCATTCTGTAAATCTTTTACTTGAAAAGAAAAATAAAACAATTATCTCATTTAGTCTGTTTTTAATCTTTATGGCAAAAAGTAATATACTTAAGGAATATTATTCTTTCTTGAAAACATACTAAGATACTAAAGAAAATCACAAACAAGGCCTTGGAAACTTCTTTGAAGTTATACTCTCCATTTCTGCATTTTACTTTTATTTTAAAGTGATATAATATGCAAGTATCTACAGCACAGAAAAATAAACTTGTAGTATCTGTGGCATTATTATTATTGGCAAAAAAAGCAAGAATGGGGCACACAGATTTTTAAAATAATAATACAAGAAAAACCCACAGAAAATACATATTTTCTTTATTCTTCCAGACAGGATAAGGGTTATGTTACCACCCCCGTGCGAATAATCTTTGTTTGCAGAAATATTCCAGATTACTCCAGACACAGGACCAAATGAAGAATGCCATTAGCTCTCAAAGGCTTCACCTCACTAAGTTTCCTTTTTCCAATGGGAAACCAACATTTCTGAGGAGTGAGAAGGAGGAAGAGACACAGGAAAGGCAGAAAATCTCACCCAAAATTGTACTCAGGATGTGGCTGGATGCACATCTGGATCTGAGAAATGCAAAGTGCTCCTAGAGTCTCTGTTCAGGATTTAGTGTCTACATATATAGATACATAAATCCATATGACCTCGAGTGAGTGTGGAGAAAGGCCACCCCCAGACACAAATATTCTCCATTTACTGGAATGCAATCGGGTAGCAGTGGCATTCAGGGTACAATCTTCTCTCCCAGAGCTCCTCCAAATGCCTTTGCCAAGAAAAATAAGGTCGTTCAAAGGTAAGAGGAGATGGCTCTGGTGGGAAATATCTCCACAGCTGATGGACTGTGGTGGGTTGACCCTGGCTGGATGCCAGGTGCCCACTTAAGCTGCTCCATCGCTCCCCTCTTCAGCTGGACAGGAGAGAGAAAACCTAAAAAATATAACACTTATGGGTCATGGTAAGGGCAGGGGGAGATCAGTCACCAGTTAGCATTATGGGCAAAACAGATTCAGCTTGGGAAAATTAATTGAATTTGTTACCAATCAAATCAGAGGAGAATAATGAGAAATAAAAGCAAATCATAAAATACTTCACCCCCATCTCTCCCTTCTTCCCAGGCTCAACTTCAAATGTAAATAGTGTCCCTCCTCTTGCTCCAGAGCACAGGGATGTGGGGAATAGGAGTTGTGGTCATTTCATCACATGTTTTCTCTGCTGTTCTTTCTTCCTTAAAGGGATGGACTCCTCTGCCCCTCCCACAGGAGACAGTACACCAAAACCTTCTCCAGTGCACATCCTTCCCCTGGGCTGTAGTTGTGCATGAGCTGTTCAGCATGGGCCTCTCCCATGGGGGTCCCCCCATAGGATCACAAGTCCTCCCAGCAACTAAGCCCCAGTGTGGGGGTCCTCTCTCCACAGGGCCACTGGTCCTTCCAGATTTCTCTTCCAGCATGGATTTCCAATGAGTTCACAGTTTCCCTTGTACATCCACCTGCTCTGGAGTGGGGCCCTCCACAGGCTGCAGGAGGATCTCTGCTCCCCCTGGGGCACCCATGGGCTGCAGGGGCACAGTTGCCACACCATGGGCTGCACCAGGGGAATCTCAGCTCCAGTGCTTGAAGCGGCTCCTTCTCCTCCTTCATCACTGACCAGTGTGTTTCTGCAAGGCTGTTTGTCTCACAGACTCTCATTCCTGTTCCCAGCTGCTGCTGTGCAGCATTTTTTCCTCTTTATAGGTCTGTTGTCCCAGAGGCACTGCCACAGTCACTGATGGGCTTAGACTGGGCCAGTGGTGTGTCCATGGACCCACTTGTCATAGACACAGCAGGGGCCTCTGGCAGCTTCTCACAGAAGCCACCCCTGTAGCCCCCCAGTAGCAAAATCTTGTTATGCAAACCAAATATAGGCACATGCTTTGCAAAAAGACCAGAGAAATGATTGAAGGGATGTCTTCCAAACAAGAAGCCTTTTATCAGTACTGGAGCAGCTCATCCTACTCAGAACTAAACTTAGGAACGCAACCATGAAGCATCAGCTTTGCTTTTCTCTGTGACCTTGGATACCACAAAATATACTTATTTTGAAAGACTCTGGGATATAATTCACTGTTATATTCTGTATCCCCTTTCCTGATGCCAGAATGAATGCAGCCATTTCCACTTTCTATTTCAGGATTTAGATGAACAGGTTTGGGGAGGCAATTTCCTTTCAGGTAAGAGCCTCACCTCTCCTGGCTTGACTTCCTTTACTGACAAGCCTTTGGTTCTTGTCTTGGACGGCTGCTTCTACCAGATTATACCAAATGAAGGGATTATTCAGTGACAGAAAAATAAATAAATGCAGAACTCTCCACAGAGTTTAAATTCTTTTTAAAAAGGAGATTTTTGAGTCCAACATCAACTGCCTAATTTTGGTAGGAAGCATGAGGTTACTCCAGAGAGGGGAGGCAGTAAACCATGTATTTGTGGCATTCAGATTGGGGATACAATCATGTTGCTCCAAAACAGGAATAATCCACACTGCCAAAAGCTACAGAATTAAGTGTGATGCAGATGATGGACAGAGGTGCAGAAACACAGCAGACTGATCATTTCTAGTGTTGCTCCATTATGTTCCAAGTGTTCAGGTGAGGTAATACTGGAGCCCAGCACTTTCTGGAAAGAAGCACAAAGGCAAAGTTTGCCAGTTTACAGACTGGGAAGTATTAAATACACCAAATTGTCGTACTGATCCTTTTAGAGTCATTTTTCTCACAGATCACCATGGCTTTTCCAGCCGTGTGTTAAAATACCAAGTGAAATTGCATGGCTAATTTAATGAAATTGCCTTGGCATGTGTGAACCAGGTGACTGTGTGCGCAGAACCCCTAAAGCAGCCAAGAGGCCACAAAGGCAGTCAGCCTATGCCTCTAATTATTTTAACAGCACAGACACAGTCTGCACAAGCTGTATTTTGTCCTTTGATATTTACTGTGTGAATGTTATATGTTAAAAGAAATGGAAAAAAAATTAAAAAAAGAAACAACGAAACAGAAGTTTTCCAATCCTATGGAGTGACTTACACAAGGGTTTGGGGAGTTGGACCCCAAATGCAGGAAACAGTGTTCTGTTATGCTTTTAAATCTTAAAAAAAAAAAAAAAAAGCAACTCAAAATATTCTAAATTTATAGATGGCACAGGCTATTTCGCTCTGCAGCACCTCACACAAATTCTGCTTGTGGCCATCTTGAACGCCTCCAGCTCCAGATACACTGTAATTACCCCAACGCGTGTGATGCAGCATGTGCCTCCTCTGCCAAAGGATAGATGTCTTTTCCTTACAGCAGTTTCCTAGCAGTATATTCCACATGCCACAAAGCTCATTCTGAATACAGCAGGAGTATCGTAGGTCAGTGCAAAAGGAAAGCAATTAATCTGGGTAGTTTGCAGCCTTTGAATTTCCTAGACATATTTAATACAAAGCTTACATAAACACTGTAGGAAGAGCTAAGCCATTCCCTACATGCTCATATAAAATCACTCACTTGTGTGTGCTCAATGCAAGAGCACCACAAAATCCATATATTCGGTTAGAATGGCATTAAAGAGCAGATGTATTCATACATTAAAAGAATTAAAATGTAGTCCCGCAAGACTATAGGTAAATGCTTAATAGAATCAAATCTGTAATCAAAATTGAAATGAAAATTGCTTTGACAAAGTATGATAAGCTTTCAAAGATTTAATGGCAATGATCATAAGAAAGGAAAAGTGCTCAATAGTCCACATTTCCTCAGACAAAGAAAATACAGACAAAGACAACAAGCTACAGCTACAATATGAAGTCAAAAGATGTAAAGAAGCCCATGCAAATATTTACTGCTGAGTTTGAAAGAAAGCCATTGAAAATTGCTATCAAATGCAGGAAAGTCTGCCCCGAAAATCCCAAGAGTCTGAATTCTCTAACAAAGCAAGCAAGATTTCCAGTCCCAAAAGTGTAAATATTTTTAAGTGCAGTGAAAATACTGTAGAATGATAATATGTTTATTTTTATAAATGCCAAGTCACTATGGTTTTCAAAATTAATAAATGTAAGCTTAAAAACAAAATGTCCATCATGCTTAAATTCAACAGCATGGAATAGGTCTGTTGGTATGTAATATCTGGAATTAAATATGCACTCCTAGTGGGGCTTCGTTGCCTAAATGGATAAATTCCATTGAAGCATTTCTAGGTATTCATTGTCCAAATTTTAGCTTAATGAAATATTGAGGAAGACAATGAGTAATTTTATAGGTACATGTTTGCATTACAAGCAATGAACAATGGGATTAAAGTTTTATCATGGATGTGAAATACATCTCTGCTATCCCAGTGAGGCTATTTTTACTAATAAAATTAAACTGTTAACTGTTTAAATTTCTGAGGCTTATGCTGTAAGACTGCAAGCTTTACCATAACAACAGAACAATTATAGGAGCAAAAAAAAGAGTGCCTAAAGAGGATTTGCAAAAACTGAAAATAGTTACATCCCCTTCATAAGTGCACACACAAACATGTAAGAGCACAGAAAAAGATCAGTTGAGGCACATGCACAATTAAACCTCTGCTTTTTCAAATATGCAATTGCACAGGAGTCAAATCTCTTCATTACTTAAAGATGCAGTTGAAAAGGCAGTGACCTGTGGGATACATGACAAGGAGCTGACAGAAACTCCACCACTTTCAGAAGATCATATTGTGTATTTTTTCCTATTTTTTAAATGACGTCTTTCTTTCAAAAGGTACAGAGACACTTGTGGGGTTTTTAAGTAATTGAAAAGGGTGTGTAGCAAATGAAACATTAACACTGTAGTGTATGAAACATTTAAATTGATGTCTAATTATTAATTTATTTTAAAGTTCATCTTTTCACCAGTAAGCAAAAAAGAAAGAAGAAAACCAAAGCCATCTTTGCCCAAACTTCCTTTGGATGGACATGCATGTTTCGCCTGCTTGTTTTGAAAAGCTGTCCATAAATTCTGTCCAAGTGGCATTGTGGCTCCAGGGTTCCTAGAAGTAAGAGATAACAAAACACTCCTAGATCATTCAGTTCATCTCACTGCTAATGTCAGACAAAATAACAACAAAATAACAGCTCTTACTGCCAGGAAGTTTCTCTCACCAGCTACCAAAGGCATTTTCTCTCACTGTTTCACTCCCTTGTGTATGCCTCATGAGCAAACTTGTGTTATTCCCTCATTTTCTGCACCCACCCAGTGACATGTGGCTGTAGCATAAAGCTACACTAGGAACCCCTACTGTGCCAGCCTCAGACATTCGAGAATCATAAGGTGCAACTCCAAAATTACAGCAGCTTTAGAAGAAACACAATTTTTTTAAAAGTTATCCAGTTAAATTATCTTTATTCAACATTTCAGGCTCTTGCAATTCACAGTGTAAAATGTTTTTTTATGCAGCTCTAAGGGCTTGGACTTCTCAATATGTTTTAAGTGAAATCTTTGATTTTGTGCATTTACTCAATAAAGCTTAAAAGGTATGAATTTTTAAGAATTGCAAAATATTTACAAGTTTTGGAAGTATCTTACCATTTTTTCCTGCATTTTCCCCAATATTTCTGGATTTATCAAGAAATACTGCCCAGCCCTTCTGGCAGATACAAGGACTGAGTTTATGATTGCTGCCATATAAACTTGGCACTTCACTCTGCATTTCCAAGACTCACGTTTACTGCAGAAAAAATTTCCTGGGAGTTTCCTGCGTCTGTGGAGGGAGAGGGGAGGTGACAGCCAACTTCTTGTGGGAGGCACAGTCTAGTTCCTTCTCCGTACAGCTCTGATTTTGCTAAAATGGATTAATGGCTTGAGCTTGTGCTCACTTTATTCCAAACTGTCTATCAGCTGCAAGTCTCTAGGCCATGTCCCACCACCTCCCATTTTTTAATGAAGACTTTTTATTTTCCTGTGAGCACAGAATGGAAACAACAATTGAAACCTCAGAAGTTGCCACACAGCAAATTTTTTCTGGCAGCTCTGTTCACATGGGAATTTTCAAAGAGCCTTTAGTAGTCTTAAATCCAGAAATATTCCCATGAATTTGTGATTTTCATCCGCAATGGTCAACAGTTTCCATGAATTGCAGTGTAGGAGTAAGTCTGTCCAGAGGAAGATCACCGCCTGCTTTCCCAAACCTTTGAAGAAATAAATGAAAGAGCCGTCTCTGAGGAGGGTTTCTGTCTTTGCTTGTTTCCAATGAGAAGAAATCCTATCCCGCTGTCTCGGTTAGGACGACACTTCCCCCTTTTCCAATGTCCATTCCCGACAAGGAAGAAAAAGTCAGCAGAAAACCACAGCTGGATGCTGGCTTGATCCAGAAGTGTTGACTGGGTGGAAGGAAGGAGGAACCAAGAGGGGACAGGGAAACAACTAGGCAAGAGAGAGCAGGATTTAGGGACACAGGGATATGAGGAGCAAGAAAAGAGACTGCACAAGGGAAAGCGGATGGAGCTCCAGCAAGAAGTGAGTAGAATGATTTGATGGGGGCAGGACCAAGCTGCCAGAGCAGCTGAAAAGTGACAGCAGAGTGAAATAGCAATGCAGGAAGAAATGACAGATTTACCGTCCTAATTACAAGCCGTGAACAGGATCTCCTTTTCTAGAGAGCGGGCGAGATGGCTGGACCTGCATGGACACATTTGCCTCGCAATCCCTAAGCAGGCAGAACAACAGCAGGATGCATTTGCTCATTTCCTTCTCACATCCTGGATTTTAAGACTGATCTCCGAGTATCTGAAGGCAGCAACAGCATAATGACAAGACTGAGGATGTCCAAATGACAATTTCAGTTTATATTATTAAAACACCTGCGTGCCAGCTGCTGTTCAGACAAGCCCTCAAGTGTTCCAGCTGGAAATGTTTCTGATCCAGGAAAGACTGAGGTGCTTGGGGAAAAGGGAATTTCTCCTAATAGGGGAAAAAATGTATTTCAAAGTTTTAGAACCATGAGCTGTCATTTTGGCATTTTATGGGATCCTGGGGTCCAGAAAATATCCATTATAAAAGACAAATTGGGGATATCTGATACAATGAAGTGGAAAGGGTCGTATTTTTGTTGAATGAAAAAAACTTTCCTTCATAACCGAACACTGATAAAATTTTGATGGGTACGGGAAAAATCTATTGTATTCCACATGGGAATGTCCTTAAGTCAAGAGATTGAACACTGAGACTTCTAAATGACTTTTTACTATTCCCCACCTTCTGTTAAATGAGATTAACATCAACTAGGGAATTGCACTTACTTGCATCAGAAAACCTCATTCACATACCAAGATGTCAGAGCACATCAGGAAACCCTGAATTGCGCAAAGCCACAAGCAGCCTACTGTGCATTATATTTTTACTATGATGAATTAATACATAGTGGTTTTCTCTATTTGTTTCCTGTTCAGTATTGTCTTTAAGAAAAATTACTCACTTGTTTGCTTACACTACTGGAGGGAATGATCACACCCTACAGAATCTGAAGGGCAATAATAACACAGAGGATGGAGTCAGGCAGCATTGCAATTCTCTAGCAGCTCTGCTTCTTTCATTTGGCTGCACTTAGTAAGGAGGTCCTCAAGGTGGAATTGTACCACCGTTTCTATGGTGATATGTCACATACATATCATCTCTTTGTGGCATTTGCAGCTTCTGAGGAATCAGTTTAACCTAAGTTGGTAGGGGTAGATGACTGGAAATGCTCTTGGCAAAGGTGACTGGCTGTGGCTGGCTGTGGTTAAATGCTGGTGTGCACAAAGCTTTTGGAAACAATGAAATGTGATTCATCACTAGATAGTGTGGGACTTTTTCTCCATTACTATATCAGCATTTGGTTTTATTTATGCTTCAGTATTTTTAACATTAGAAATTACTTAAGCAAGATGTTTCAAGGGAAGATGTCACCTCCACTGTGTCTTGTACTAGAAGGTAGTGACAGTAAGATGATAAAAGTTTCTGAGAAGAAGATTTCTGCTTATAATGTCTTTAAGAATGACTTTGTGAGAGTGCATGCTTGTCCTTTCCTGTATTACATATAAAACTGTTTGTCAGGGAGTATGAATGACATTGAGTCAGAAAGACACATTTAACAAGGGACTGCACATCACTGGTTTTATAGCATCATTTGTCAAAGCCAAAGCACAATTTAAGCACAATGGCTTCACATTAATTTGAGAATTCTGAGTCCCTTGAAATCTCTTTTTTTCCTCAGAATATTAAAAAAAAAAAAAAGAGGAAATAAGAAAAGAAGTAAAAGTATCCCTCTGTTATAGTAGTGTGAGGGGTACACTTTCATCTTCACATGCTGAAAAAAGTATTCCTAACATCTTAGGTAGCCTGAGCTCTTTTCCCAGCAACCAAGTTCATATTTATTAGGAAAGTCTATGGATTGTCTGGTTGTGGTGGGGAGATATGTCAGATATCTGAGAAATGTGGAAGAATTGTGATGTTTCCTAGTTCAATGACAGATATCCTGCCCCAGTGTCAGAAGTGTAGGCTTGGAAAGCAGAGTTGAGTCTCACAGCTCTTGACTTAGACTCTGATCAATAAGGATACTTATGGAGAAACCACCCAAAGACACCAACCCAATCCTAAAACCACTTCAGTGAATTGTTTCCTCTGTAATACCTGAAGTTCATAGGTCAGTTCAAGCCGGTCCTCCATATATGCAGGAAAATAAAGCACATCAGGCCAAGTTTTCAAAGCATGGTGGGGTTTCTTGCCAGCCATGGCCAAATCATCCTGCCAAGTTCTCCAACCAAATGTCTACTCTGGCTCCACCAGATCACTCAGCTGTTGGAAAGTGGATAAGCAGCTCGAAAACTGCTTTACACATGCAGTCAGCATTCAAAACAATACTCTCCTTCTATTATTTCTGCTTCATCTAATCCACCACAAAATATTTGGTCCATCCACTTACTGCATTTTACTTATAGCAAAGTTTGTAGGCTAAGGGCTGCTTTTGCTTCTCACGTGTTCAATCCAACAGCAAAATGAGGTTCCTGTTTTGATAGCAGCTACTGATGGTTACAAATAATAGCAAAAATAAATTTCTGCTACTATTTGACATGACCTATTTCCAGATAGGAAATGGTCTATCATAACATAACTGAGAAGATAACCCATTATTAACTCTTGTCTCCAAAACTTCCAAGAAGACTGATTATATGGTTCACCCTGAAACACTGCAATTTCACTAACATATTTGTTGAAAGCAATTATAATCTATACAGTACTTCATAGGTCTTGGAATACAAAAGCTTTAAATGGAGTAAATGGCTTACATGTCCTGATCTCAATTGAAATATGACACTGCTGTATCTTCAGAGGTTACCAACAAATCTCTTTCTCCTGGGTAAACAAAGAAAATCATGAGGAGGAGAGAAAAAGAAAATATTTTGAAAACTTGTGAGTCCAGCTGTTCTCTGCCAACAGCTATGCAGACACTGGGGCTGACTTGTTGCCAGAGTCAGCACACTAGTTAGAGCTCTCACATTCTGCAGGCAGCAGCTTGACGATAAAAAAGGAAAAATCTTGCCCTTCTTGCCGCCTTCAGCAGATGACTCCAGCCTAAAAAGGAGTCAGCCCAAGTGTTTGCAACAGCAATTTGTTGAGTTTTTGCTCATTAAAAGCTTTGCCAGAGCTTTACTCCATGACCCGAGCGGCTGGCTGACTGAATGCCTCTTCCCGGACTGAGGAGGCTGAGCCACTGCTCTCTCAGCCTCATGTCCTAAATGGGCAAAAGGAGGGGTTTCCACCCCTCAGCCAGGACAGGCTAGGAGAGAGAACTGCTGAGTGGCTCACAGCCACCAGGGGCCACCTGGGGCACAATAAGAGGTGCTGTTCCATCAGCACAGGCAGCAAGGATCCCAGTGTAGTACCCTCGTCTGTGTTCAGAGCACACTGGAGACAAAGAAATAGCTTAGGAAGTGACAGATTTAGATTTTTTTGTCCTTTACTCTCTCCTGTGTTGGAGCACTGCAAGAGTACTGCAGGCAGGGATCATAGAACCATGGATTCAGAATGGTTTGAGCCAGTGGGGACCCCTAAAAATCATCTAATTCCAACACCCCGTTGTGGGCAGGAACATCTTCCACTCAGTCTGGTTGCTTGAAGCCTCATTTAACCTGATCTTGAACACTTCCCTGGGGAACAGCCCTGCAGAAAGGAATCTGGGGATGCTGGTTGGCAGCAGGTGCAGTGTGGGCCAGCTGTGTCCTGGCAGCCAAGAGGGCAAAACACATCCTGGGATGCATCAAACATGGCATCACCAGCCAGGCAAGAGAGGTGATTATCCCACTGTACTCAGTGCTGGTGCAGCCCTACCTGGGGTACTGCACACAGTTCTGGGCCCACGACTTCAGAAGTATATGACGGTGCTTGAATGCACCCAGAGAAGGGCAACAAAACTGTTGAAAGGGCTAGAAGGAATGTCCTGTAAGGAGCAGATATTTGGGCTTGTCTGGTTTGGAGAGAAAGATGCTGAACTGTGACCTCACTGCTCTCTACAGCTTCCTGAGCAGGGGAAAGGGAGCGGGAGGTTTGAGCTTTTCTGCCTGGGATCCAGTAACAGAATGTGTGGAAATGGTTGACAGCTACATCAGGGGAGGTTTAGACTGGACATTAGGAAGCATTTCTTTACCAAGAGAGTAATCAAATGCTGGAACAGGCTTCCTAAAGAGGTGGTCAATACCCCAAGCCTGTCTTAGTTTAAGAAGCATTTTGACAATGCCCTTAATTGTATGCTTCAACTTTTGGTCAGCCTTGAACTGGTTAGGTGGTTGACTAGATGATTGTTGTAGGTCACTTCCAACTGAACAATCTATTCTATTCTTTTCTTTTCTATTCAATTTCTATCATTTCCAGTGATCCAGCATCCACAGCTTCTCTGGGCAACATGTTTCAACATTTCTCCACCTCCATCATAAAACATTTCTTATATGCAGAAATTGATGCTCTTTTTGATTAAAACCATTAACCCTTGTCCTATCTTATCAGGCCCTGCTAAAAAATCTGTCTCTTTCTTATTAGCTCCCTTTAGGGACTAAAAGACTACTATAAGGTTTCCCTGGAGTATTTTCTTCTCCAGGCTGAAGAAATCCAATTGTCTCAGCCTTTACTCATAAGCAAAGTATTCTATCCCTCAGATCATTGTAGTGATCCTCCTCTGCACTCACTAACAGGTCCATGTCCTTCTTGTGCTGGGAGCACCAGAGCTGGACACAGTACTCAACACGGGACTCGTGAGAGCACAGTAGAGGGTCAGAATTGCCTCCCTCACCCTGCTGGCCTCTCTGCTTTTGATGCAGCCCATGACATTGTTGCTTTGCAGGCTGCAAGCACATGTTGCTGGCTTATGTGCAATTTTTCATCCAGCAATATCCCCAAGTCCTTCTCGTCAGGGCTACTCCCAATCTCTTGATTCCACAGCCTGTATTATACTGGTCTGATGATTTCTCCAACCACAGCTCAATGGTCATTCTTTATGTAGCTCCCTGCCACACCTGACTGAAGATCTGTTGCCTTAGCTATTGATCCTACAACTCTCTGGCTGTGTTATGGAAATAACATAGATTTAGGAGAAAAATAGATTAGATTACTATGAGTGGGGATTCTAAGGCACCCCTGCATCCTTATTCCTTCCTCCTGACTGGGTGGAAGTGGCTTCCCAAGAGCACTTGATGATCCTTGATGCCAAGAGCAGGCCTGTAAGTCCATAATAAAGACCATCCAGAATGACCACCTCAGAGTCTGGGCCCCTCTCCTAAGCACCAAAAGCTTACAGGCATCTGTATCTCTTTCCACTTCTGGTTTTTACTATCTCCCCAACATGGAGGTCTCCTTTTTTTTCCAAGGCTCAATCCACAAATAAGGTGAAATCAGGGGTTTCTGCTGGTGAACCATGGATGTGAAGGAGGAACCTAGAGACAATGTCTGCTTCCCCTTGGTGAAATAGATAAGAAAAGATGAGGTCCTTCTTTGTCCATGTGGTATGGTTTTGTAGCCTGTTTCCCAAAAGCATCAAGCAGAAGCCAAAGAAAGTAATTTGTCATGCCTCTTCCTGCTTGCACAGTGTGTGCATCATGGGGCAGACCTGCTAAGAGGAAACTTAGGGAGGATGTGATGTACCAAAAAGAGTCTGGGGAGTTTTTGGTGGTTAAAATACACACCTCTGTCATCAGTTCTTAGCAGAAAATGACAGCCAAAAGACCAAAGTATCTATGAGGTAATTTAGAGAAACTAAAAGGTCCTCAAAATAACAGAGGTTTTGTCTCTGTAATCATACTGCACTGAGGAAATCCATTATCTTATTTATGGTTTGTTTTTCAGGGTCAGAGCGGACATGGTGCTGTATATTGAGAAATACAGGTTGTAATGCTGTAACAGGTTGGGCCACCTCTGTGGGTTTGTCATTCAGTCCTGTACAGTTTGTTTTAACTAGGATGTATTCACCAAGTGTACAAAATCAGTTAGAACTTTACTGAAAGCCAGGCCAGGATCAGCTAACTTGCAGTGTTTTAACTCTGTAAGACAATCCAAAGGGGCTTTGAAAACCTATTCCAAGAAACAAGAACTCAAAGTTAAGAGAACAGCAGATAAAAATTTCAGGACATTTTGTGTGTTTCATTTGGCCAGGAGAAGAGCCAATCAATTTAACTGAAAACATCTGCAAGGGATGGTAGTATCTGCAGGGCTCTTGAAACAAGATTCACAAATTCCATCAACAGCTATCAACCAGATATTGCCACTCAGAAGAAAAGTGGTAGTTTACAAGCACACCATGTCTGCACGACAGAAATGAACCCAAGAAACAATTCCATGTTTATAACACTTCACAAAGTATCCTGCGCTTCCTCACCTGCTTTCAGTAATGGAAATACTGACACTGACTGTGCCTTGCATCTCACCCAGCTTTACATCAGTTCCATGCAGTAGTCAGCTTTTGAGTGAGGCTCCTATTACTGTCATCCACCTTCTTCTTCTGACCTATTTTAAGTGCCATGAAGATTCATATGTCCATAGAAGTGCTTCTTCATTGACCAGAAAGTGAGTCAGGGGTGATGAAGATGATTGAGATCAGCTAACGCGGAACCTACACAGAGACGTGAAGACTCATCAAAAGTGTGATGGCATCAGTCGGTTATCCAACTTGGGGATGGTGGAATCAGAGAAAGTTCAGGTATGTCTATCCCCAGACTCTCCTAATGGCTTTTCATGGCAGCTTCTGAGGAGTCTGGACAGTGCTTTTTTTCCAGAGGGCTTCAACATCACTTTCTGACATTGTGGAAATGAAAACACAACTCCTAAATTACTCTTGAAGTGTTGCCAATATTTGTGGTTTAATGGTTGAGAATGAGCACGTTTGGTTGTCTTCTTAAAGCCCTAGACCCTAGAATCAGGTTATTTATTACCTGAGAATTCCACCTACTTTCATCTGAAAGCCCTTGTAATCACAGGGAAATCACAGGAAAAAAAAGCCACAAGGAAACAGAAGGGAAAACACGTGAGTATAAAGAAAAGAAATAGAAGTAGTTCAGTAGTACTGATATTGGGAGCCTGATGATTCTTAAGCTAGTGTCTTGATTTGCTGGAGTCTGACACAGTTTTTTGAGCAAATTGAGTTATTTCTTGTCATTATTAATCTGACTGGTTCTTCAAGTCCTGAGGACTTTAGTCATCTCCAGCTTTCTATCAGGCTTCAAAAGATGAAGGTGTGCACCTGAGAAACATGTTCTTCCATATTAGCCAACTTTTCTTTAAAATTAATATCCACGGATAGTCAAAATGATTTATTTCATTGAGACTGAAGTGGAAGTTGTTTAACCAAACTGATTCCTGTGCTGAGCCATGGTCTCTCCTTGCATGTCAATGTGAATTGCTACAAGCAAACTTCATGCTGTGAAGGAAGTGGCATATCAAGGACAGAAAGTTTCCAGGATTCCTGCCATGAGGGATCACACATTGCTGTTGCCTTGGGGTGGTGGGCATATACCATTTTCAGAATTTCCACACCCCACTACTGCTTGCTTTCAACCTGAGTAAATCTGACTGATCCTGTGACTAGGTTGGTTTCAAGTGGAGGCAGAGTGGGATGGGGTTGGTGGATAGGGGAGGAAATAAGATAGCTAGAAACTGAGCATGAGATGGTTGGTGTTCACTCATATCAAAAAAATCTTGTCCATCACAGCTTCTAGATAGAGCACAATGATCCCTTGAACTGCTAGAGCCTGCCTATATCTGTTTTGGCATTGAAATATCCTGGCACAGGCAGGACGTGTCATAACATAAGAAGAGTATGTCTTCCACCCGTCTGGTTTACTGATAGCTGCCTCCAAGTGCTTTGAAAAGTGCTGACTGAAGATGGAGAACAATAAATCCACAGCTTGCCATTCAAAGCCTCAAGAAAAATAATAACGTTGAACCCTGTCCTGAAATTTTATCACTTCATGCTCCAAAAGGACCTCAATGTCTCAAATGGGCTATCCATCTTGAGAGCCATGTTTTATTGGCAGCTCATTCTGACACAAAAGGGCTAAGAGTGCATGCCTGGCCTTAAAAACACCCACTTGAAAGTTTGCTGAAAAAAACTTAAAAAGTCTGCCTGGCTGGTGGCTTTATTTCTTGCTCCACTGCCAGGAACTTTGCATTTGCCATGTCTCTTGACAAATTGATGGGCCAAAAAGTTTCTCTTCGGAAACTTCTTTTCCTCCCCAGCAACTGATAGCCTTCCACCTTCCTGGCAGGAACTCCCAGGCCAGCTCTGTGAGGGCACCAGGCCAGCATGAAAGACTGCTCTGCCACAGCAAATCCAGTCCTTTTAAACTATGTTTGCAAAATTAATTTTCAAGCAGCAGAAGGGAGCAGCCATGGAGCCACAAGACCCAGAGCCAGCATGACAGGGTGCAGGGAGGCCAAGGTGGGCCTGGCAGGAGGGCAGTGGTGTGCCAGGAGCAAACATGAAACCCCAACTTTACAGCTTCCCTGCATCCAGCCAGCACATCCCACCTGAATGCACCCACTGTGCAAGCCCTTGAGGGCTCTCAGTCGTCGTTTCTCTTGCACAACAGTACTGCTGGCTTCGCCAAGGCTTGTGAACATATTTTCTACTTACAGAAGACAGGACAAAACAATGGCCTCCCCATCCATCTGCTTCTCTCAAGTTTCCCATACCTCATTACAGTCCTCACAGTGCATGAGGTTCTGACCAACTACCTCCTTGTCTTACCTCTGAGGCATGCAATTATATTTGCTTTTGCATTTGTTGCCTGTGATATCAGCTGCCCCCATAGCCACATGCCATCAATATTTCTCGGAGTTGAGAATATCTTTCTCTCTTTTTCCCTCTCTCATCTGATCAAGCCAGTTTTTCACTCCAGTTTCTACCTGAGAACTGCTCTCAAGTGCTCTCAGTCCCCTCCTATTGTACTTCTTGTCCTGGCAGCTCAGCCTTGTTCTGCAACTCACATCCCTTCAGTTCAGCCATCAGGCCGTGCCCAGTGTGCTGGTGGTGCCTATAGTTAAGTAAATGGCCTTTTCTCCATCTCATCCAAGTGCTTTTTAATTGTCTTCTGTGGCACTAATCTCTGTGAAAGACTGCAGTTTAAAAAAAAAAAAATCCTATTCATGATTCATTTCACTTGTGTCAGGAGTTTACTTCTTTTATGTTTGCAGATAAGTAAATTTGTTTGCTTTGAAATCTGACAAATGGGATGGCTACCCACCATCAGCAATGTAGTGGCAGGGAAGAGTATGAGGGTTTTCAAGAATGAACCAACTGTTCATTCTGTTCATAACTGTTGCTACTGAAACACAATAATAAAAGCAAGGCATACAAGTATGTAATTCACCCAAAAGCACTTAGACAATCTGCAGGTCAGAACTGTGTCACTTCTCCTCTAAACACCATCCTTAGAATAGGCTGTCTAAAACATTCCTGAATATTTTTTTTTTCTTACGGGCAAGAGTACTTCCAGCATGCCATCTGACTGGAGAAGTCTAAAACTTTCTGATGAAGGTAAAGCTGAAAAACCTGTTCCTTCAAAATCTTAATGTTGTGTAAGGGCTGTGATAGGAAACATTTGCTGCCCAGGATACTACATATTTCTCTAAATTACTGTATGCCCAGGTACATCTCTACCAGTTCTGTCAGCCTGAAGACAGGAAGCACAGCACAATTAATCTCTGAACATATGAATTCTTGCATCCCACAATGGCACTGCATCTTCTGTACCCTCCGTTTGGAGGGATCCCTTGACCACACCACCCTCCAGTGCCTGCACAGTATGTGCTGACTACTGGCACTAGTGTAGCTAGTTGGTAGAGCCCAGGTGGCATTTTTTAACCTTTCTCTTTTGATTTCGAAATTGCTAGTGATGAAAACAAGGCTCAACGACTACAACAAAGTTCCACCCAAAAGAAATGCATCTTTCCCTATGGGTTTAATTCAAGTAACTAACTGCATGTGGGAACCATGGGCAACATACTGTGTAATACCACTACTCTTCTGTTCAGTAAAGGTATGAGACTCAAAAGACAAAACCACTTGGTTCCCAAACATGCACTGAGAAAGGAGAGCAAATCAGCAAGGCTCAGCTTAGTGCCCAAACTCAGCTGTGAACGGCCTCAAACTCAGTGCTCAAACACTCTGTGAAATCAAGGCTTGAGGCCAAAGTGGGGTCTTCCATTCCTGTTGAGGGAGGCAGGAGCCCAGCTTTTTTGATAACATAAAGTGTACTCAGCTGCATAAAGGCTCCAGCTATCCATGCCAGGTCAACAAGAGATGAGACAGGGCAAGACATGCTCTGCCATCTGCTCATAAGATGGAGGGTTTGGGACCCAAACGCTAGGGATCAGCCAGCGGGCCTGTCATCATATCAATTTAGTGATGGAACACACATTTGCAAATTTTGCCTTGGATTCCCTGACTGAAAAACCCCACATTTATAAATGTTCCCTTGGATTCTCTGAGCCGGGGAAAAAGAAAAAAAAAAAAAGTATTTAAAGGCTTTAACTTGATTTTCAGTGGCTGCTGTTTGTGCTATATGCACATGCCAGTGCAAGGCTCAAAGCTGAATGGGAGACTTTAGTCAGAACATTGGTATTATTTGGCTACTGTAATTATTTGCAGCATTTAAAGTCTATGGAGTAGTTTGTGGATCCTCATGATACACTGAGTAACTTACTATAAAATGAATCTTGAAAGAAGCTGAATATCATTAAAGCCTAGGAAATTAATAGAAAAGCTTTTGTTTTAATTTTTCTTACCTAACGGAGGTCAATGTATCCATCTCTTCCTGTATATAAAGTCTAAAATGCCTCCTACCAATGAAAGCATGGGAATACCTTTGCACCAAGCCTTCCATAGCCAGCATCTTTCATCTAAGAAGGCTGAGCAAGCTCTTCATTATCTCTTTGTTTAGAGAGTTTAAAAATCATGCTTCATTTAGCCCTGGAATTAACAGGTGCCAGGTTGCATCAGAGGTTGGAGTCAAAACACACTAATAACTAACAGTCATTCTTCATACCTCAAGGTTAATGGGGTTTGTTCTTGTTTACAGAGCCCCCTTATATGGCTGAAACAACTTGCCTGAGCAGAGAGGAGATGACCTGCTGGCGACTGCCTGTCCCCCTGACAGAGAGCCAAGACTGACTGGGCAGCGCAGGGCGGAAAACGCAACAGGAGACACGGGGAGGATGTCCTGTACCACAGACAGGGCACAGGGCTGTTAGTGGTTACGATGACAACAAATGCGCACCTCCGTCACCAATCCCTAGTAGCGAGCCATATCCATGGAGAAATTTAGACGAACCAAAAAGGTCCTCAAAAACAAGTGAGGTTTTGTTTTTTGAATAATGAAAATGTAACTGAGGAAAGACATTATCCTATTTATGGTCTGTTGTTCAGACTCCCAGCCAACAGCGCACCATACTCTGTGCATATATACATTTTAATGATATGATGGGGCAGGGCACAGATGTTATGGGTTTGTCACACAGTCCTGCCTGGTTTGGCTTAACCAGCATGTAATTGCCAAGCATAAGAAGCACTTGCAATTTATAATGACGCCAGGCCAGTGTATACTAATTGCTGTACCATGATTGCACATGACAACAAGACAGAAGGGGGAATAAGAAGGAAGTGATAAAGGGAAGGATTCAGGGGACCAGTGCAAAGAACAACAAAATTGAATTCATAACAATTCAGGTTGAAACTGTGAAGCAATTTTGTTATGTGGAAGCAGAACTGCAACTAATATTATTGACTAAAGAATGAAAGGAGAGTCTGATTGCAACTACTGTCAAAGAAGACTTGCTGTTCCTCTCTAGGGATGGCCAGGCAATAGAAAACCTAACAGATTCGGATTATGTATCACTTTGCCTCTTCCCAACAGAATCACTGAGGTGGAAATGTGTTTCTGAATCATCATTCTCATCCTCCTTTGCTTGTGTTCTTTTGTAGCCAAAGTCTTAAAAGATTTTAAAAATTTGGGCATTTTAAATATACATGCCTTACCCCTCAAGCCCATCAAACATGCTACTTCCCAAACAAAGCTTTTAAAGGTATGAACTATTTGCAATTCCCCTTGACTTTGATTGAAGAGTCCTTTAAATTCCTGGTCTCTAGTCAATCCTCTAAATATCTGAGGCACTGAAAATTAGAGGCAATTATTGTCAGATGAGTTTTTCATGAATAATCCAGGCCTACCGATCATGACAAATTAGACAAATGCTCAGGAAAATTTGATTAGAAGAAAAATGAATTGTTGATACAGCACAAATAGGGGTTTGCTTGTACATGGGGCTGGGTTTTCAAAGAGCATTGATTTTTGCAACATTTCAGTGTTACATTTCTCCCTCTTCTGTACAATATGGTGTCTTAAGACATAAATGAAAGAAGGTGAATGCCTGAACTGGGATCCAGACAGGCCTTCATTCTCACTGCACAAATCTAACCCCCTCTTTATAGCAGGTTTGCCCTGGAGACAACTTCTGAGGGATGTCTGAAACCATAATGGAGAGCAAGCCAGATCTTCAGCACTGTGAATAACTGGGGCTCACTTCCCAGCCCTTTTTTATTTGGCAATGAAGACATACCTTTCGAATCCTTCCACAGTCTCTGTGACTGGACAAGTACATCCAGAAGCCAATTCAAACTCTTGGAGACCTGCTTTATCTTCTTTTGGATATGCCTCTATCCCTCCATTGTGTATAGTGAGAGCCAAGGCAATTTGGTAACTAAATCTCCTTGTACATCTAGCCACTAAGAAAAAGAGAGAAACAAACTGAGATTCTTGTGGGATTTAAAACTTTTTTTTTCTTTCCAAAATATTTGAAGATTGTTGAGGAATACATTTGGTCCAGGTAGCACAGTGTGAAGATACAGTGGGAGCTGCAGGTTGAGCTCTGGGTGATGGGAGCCTGAGGCAAGAGGCCATGGACTGCTGACCCTTTGCATAACAAAGAGCACAGGGATCTGTGGCACCAGCCAGGTGACCAATCACTCACACAAGGGCAGGAGCCAAGGATTCAACTGGAAGAATCCAGATTTTTGTGCACATCGATGCTACGGGTATAACAATCCAGGATTTCTTTTGTTCAGGATCCCTCCTCGAAGGTACCAGCTCAAGTTGTTGCTGCATCATTGTAGTGGTTTTGGTTAAACCACAACAATCATGATAAAATTTCTTAAAAGAACCAGAGGCTTGAGACTCTGCCATGGGAAACCTGGGGCCGAACCGGTGAGGAAACCTGGTCTGACTGTGGAGTGGGTGTGTGGGAAGCCAAGGGGGACACATTGGTCACAGGAGCCACCCACTGCAAAGGGGCTTTGACCCAGCAGCAGCAGTCTTGGAATGTGGCTGCCAGTGCCTTCCAAATGCTCAGACTGGGAAGTTTCCTTAACAAAAAGCCATCACATGTTTATGAAGATGTTAAAAAGTCAATTACATTTCAAGTACTTTGGAATATATTTGCTTATTTGAAATTTCATCCAGAAATACATAATTTGCATTAATTATTTTCTGGTTCTGTTTGTAATAATTAAAAAAGTGCAGCATTTTGTATAACGAAACTATATTGTGAGGAGGCAAAATGAACCTTTTCTCAACAATCTACATGCAGGAGCACTTTTATGCAAACAGATTCAATAATACCTATGAACACAGCTAATAAAAAATAGGAATTCCTCTCTAGCGAGAAAATGGAATATGCTTCATAATCATGCCTCCTAATATGGGAAGAAGCATGAATTCTGTATTTTAGGGAAGTTATAGCTCAGCCAACTATCTAGGCTATCAGGTCAGGCCATACCTCCAAGCTGTATGACAGCCACAGGTATCTGTGATGCAGCTCATAAAGAAAATGTATGTCAAAAGCCCAGAATGTCTACTGGAGAGCTCTGCTCTGAAAAAAAATGAGGCTCTAGAACTCCAAAAAGAATCCTTTAGAACTTCAGAGGACATGGGTTAATATTAATGTGAAATTAATCTTCTTTTTTTTTTTT
>VYXD01001220.1:417949-532558 GCA_013397195.1 Hylia prasina | reverse complement strand
TTTTTTTTTTTTAATTTGGATTCTGTCAAGCAACTCACCAAGCATCCTGGATCCTCCCAACCTGAGGCAACAAATGTTATGTGTTGATGGAAACATGTCAGAAAAAAATTAAACCATCTTCCTGTGGTAAATTTTGATTTTTATGGGAACCACATTTTCCATTTTTAAGATAGTATTTCCAAGCAACTCTTAAGTATGGCTAAAAGCATATCCACAACCATCAGGAATCATTGGTTAGCAAATGGAAAGAAAGCTCAGGTTCAAAACAAACAGTGTGGGTTTGCAACCTTTTGAGGTTTCATTGTAGCTATCACAATAACCAGCCCTTTTACCCCTAACACCCAACAGCAAGAATTTGTTCACTGTCTCAGATCACACAAAGAAAACAAAAATGTGAGCCCTGAATGCTCAACCACCAGCAAGAAAATAAAAACAACACAAAACACATTCTTTGGACATCTCTCAGTTTTACTGGTTGGGGTCCTGACTCATGAGTGTTGAAAGTTGGGGGTTGCCAAAACTGCTTTTGTTTGTCACTAATAATCACTCATCCCAAGGAACATGTGGTTTACCGTCTCATGCCAGGCCTCCAGTTCTAGGGGCTGAGGTTCCTTGGTGAGACAGCCTCTCCCAGCTCCAAGACATGTTCTTCCGCATTATCAGAATATTTTATTTTTTTAAGCATCAACTGTAAAACAAGTAGGTCTTTCCCTTGACAGACGTTATGGTTTTTATTTGTTTTAGGATTAACTTTGCTAGCCACAGAACTTTTGCAATGTTTCAAGACCACTGATAACTGCCCAGGATGGAAAAGAACACAAGTACATGCAGCCTGCTGTTTGTTTGGTTTTAATTGCTTTCTCTGCTATGGCTAGAGACTTCTGGAATTATCCTCTTGGTGGAAATAAAGTTAGGCAGTTGGGCTTTTCTATCAAAATACTTAGCTGAGTCATAAGGGTTGGGGAAAAAGTAACACAGGGTGAGTTCAGAGTTTTATTGAGCTGTCTGGTAGGCAAAGGTACATTCTTCAGAAGTGCCCAGGTAAATTGCATTTTCTAATGTGTTTTCACTCTCTACGCTCACTGAAGATCTTATCACTCTATAAAAACTCCTGAAAGGAGGCTGTATGAAGGTGAGAGTCAGTCTCTTCTCCCAGGTAACAAGTGACAGGACAAGAGTAAATGGCCTCAAGTTGTGCCTGGAAAGGTTTAGATTGGATATGAGGATAGTTTTCTTCACTGGAAGGATGGTCAAGCATTAAAAGAGGCTACCCACGGTAGTGGTGAAATCTCCATCCCTGAAAGCATTCAAAAATATGAGGATCTGGCACCTAGGGACATGGTTTAGTAATGGACTTGACAGTGCTGGGTTAGTGTTTGGACCCTGTGATGTTAGAAGTCTTTTTCAACCTTAATTCTACGATTCTCTGTTTCTGTGATTGTTAAAAGAAATAGAGACATTTACTCTGTTTTCAGATGTCTCCATGAAATGAGACAAGTCATGCTCCAGAAGAAGCATATATTTCTCATAAATGACATTTCAGCTCTGATGGAGACTTTGCTTATGGAGTAGGAGTCTTTTATTACATTGCAAATTTTATGGTTGGGGTTTCAGCTATACCCCAAACTCTGCTGTAATTCCAGACTGGAGAGGGAGGGGATTCAGAACCTTATTAAATTCACTGGGGAGGCTAGTACCATTCTGCTCAACCAATATTTAAAAGATGTGGACCCACAGGAGATCCATAGACAACTGAGACACCTCTTGCTGTTCCCATACTTGCTTCTTGGTAGGAACATTGCCCCCAGAAAGAATGCACTTGGTCCTGTGCCTGTCTCTTCTAAGGGGGGTTTAAACCACCAAGGCACTTGCACTCCAAGACTTGCTTGTCACTGCTACAGGAAAATTTGACTTTACGATTCTAACCAAGCCATGCCTGCAAAATACCTGGTGAACGTCAGAGTGAGCAATAGAAGTAAGAGGAACACTCTGACTGTAGCACTATAAATTGGCTTCTTCCCTGAAGACAGAGAATGTCTTGGCTTCCCTTCTAGGCCTGCTTATGCATTTTACACGTCTCATTTAAGCTGCTTTGGAGAAAATGCATAAACAACTGTGTTAGAGCTGCCAAAAGTTCCAGACCCATTCCTGAAATTAAGCCTTAAATGCTTTGGAAAATATCTTTCCATGTCCACCTTAGCATGCAGATCTTGGCCTGACTATTCATTGGCTGGAGCTTTATGCTGTCAGCTGTGCTAAAAGGAAGGGAGGCGAGATGTTATTAGAAAATAAAGGTATCCAGCAGCAGATCAGGTATTTCATCCTCTCAGCCATTCAGAAATTCACTGAATGGGAAGTGAAAGTTTGCAGTGGGCACACAACAGGACTCATGGCAGGTCCTCAGCCTGTCCATCAATGGTCTCAAGCTGCCTTCATACCTGAGAATAGGCAAACCCACAGAGGTAGCCAGCAGTGGGGTGTGGGCTGAGAGATGTCTGCATTTCTCTAATGGGCTGGTAAGACCATTTTCAGCATCAAGCAGTATGTGTTACTATATTGTCAAATACTGTTTATTATACATAAGCCAAAGACATTGTCCTGCATCTTTCTGGGAAGTAAAATTTAAGTGCTGTAAAAGTAGCTCCTAACAAAATAGATTTTGTCTACATAAACACACTGGTTTTAAATTCTGATAGTAATTTTTGGTCTCATAAAGTAAATCTAATGACAGCACTGTGTGTGTATTTCTGACCCTGAAACCTAAAAAAAAGCCAATAACCCAGTAAGGAGTCCTAGCTATTTATTTTCCTCTTGATTCATACCCATTAGTGCATCAAAGTGGCAATTTTCCAAAGAGGCACTCATTTTGACAAATGCATTTTACTGACCCCTTTTACAGAGGCCAGACCTTGGAGGATATGTAGAAGCTTCTGTAGAAAATTACCTCACCGTTAAGCAGTAAGGACACCAGATATCTCCATCTCAGCCATCCATAAGTCATCTTGATTTCTCAGATGCATGGCCTTTATAAAAGCTCAGGGTAAGAACAGCCATGGGAGTAACAAGCCTTGTCAGCTTCATTCCACGTTTCTAGCAACAGTCAATAGCAAAGGTGTTACCTTCCCACATAATTCTTGTACTTCCAAAAATCTTCCATTATTTACTTAATGCCATTAGTCTTAAAAGACTTTCCAATAACTATGAATTCCAGTTTAAATAACTGCCTAATGGGAACTTAGAACCAAGACTTTCAGCATTAAAGTCCTTAGACTGCAGCCATCTGTGATGCCTACACAAATGCATGTCTCCAAGTAACTCAAAAGCTTTGTGAAACCGTGAACTCAAGAACACTGTTTATCTTCCTTCTCTCTCCATCTAAAAATTCCTGCCAAAAGCTGGGATTGGTGACACTGCACACATCCTATAAAGAGCTAAAAACTGTGGACTGATAAGCTTGCAGCAGCAGAGTCCATCTCCTAGAGCTAAATATGCAGAACTCTGTTTATACCACGTACACATCTTCAGCTGGGCTTAAACCTGAGTGTTTGCCCACTCATAGTAGTTCAGGTGTTCAGCGAAAGGTGAGCTTATGCGTATAGCCAATTTAAAGCAGACAGGCACCAAGTAGACAATGCCAAAATTGATGACAGAACTAGCAAGCATGTCCATCTTTGAAAATCTGTTACTACTATTTGGCTTCACTAAGCCTGTAGCTTTACCTCTATCTGGACTTTTATTTCTGGTTCTGCAAAGTGTGACGTTTTCTTCTTTGGTTGCACACTGGCTGGAGGTGCACGTACCAAAGCTAAGAGATCCACGCCTTTCTCCAAAGATTTGTTTGCGAGCACTCACCTTGCAGCAAAGTTGTCTGGTTTCATTTTTTGCATTAAAACTCCAACACGTTATGTTCCCTATTTTTGCTGCTAGTTAGATTTCCCCAGCTCCAACACCTCTTTGTTTTTCCAGTAATCTCTTCCTTTTCACTGACCCACATACCCACAGTTCAGCAACTGAGCCATATTGGGTGCACCACTGGTGCCTGTGGGTAACCTCATTCACCTCTTGGCCAACTGCTCTTCTCACTCTCTTGCAACACTTATCAAATGGGAAAATCCCCTTTGCAGAAACCCACCTCAATCATCTTCACAGCCGGGTAAATCTGCATTTTCTTTAATACTAGCCCTGAAATCACAAAACCATAACAAATTTCCTACAATCTGGAATTTCCACTCCTACTGTGGTGAGGAGAAAGGTGACAGGGTTTTAAAGCAAAGCAAATGTTTTTGAAAGTAAATTCAATTATGAGCCAGGTTTTATTGTAATTTCCAGAGCAAAGTTATTAAAAAGAGTTGCAGAAAAATGTAAACTAAAAATGGGCCAATATCCTCTAAATGGTCCCAGGAAATTACTTATGGGATAATGCTGAGTCTCCCTAACATTGTTTTTGGTCAAGTTAGGGTGGGAGGCAGGTGGAAGATGTGGAAGATTACTTAAGGCTGCTGAAAATAGAGATGCATCTATCTCACAGATACAGTTAACAATAAGGACCTGATAGGAAAGATTTACTTCACAAAATGTCACAACCCACAATTATAGGTTCAGCATCCAGGGTTCCATGTTCATCTTTAATGTAAAAGATGTGAATAATTGAAACTTCTTTCCTATTAAGAGAATACATAGACAATTTTCTTAGCATTTAAAAGTTTTATTTTTGTATCATTCTTTTCCTTAAAAGGCTGTTGAAATTGTCAGTGGTAAGTACAAAGATTAAACCTGAGCAGAAGAACTGGTATAAAACTACGTGTAAGCTAGAGAGGTACAGAAAAAGGGAGTAAAATGAAACAGCAATGAAAACAGGACCGGATGTACTCACTCGTCACTAGACATGTTACATGATTAATCACTTGTCCTCATTGTAACAACGAAGCCAGGAAATCCACAAAACCTCAGTATGTATGTAATAGTGCATTTCTAGCTAACAAATTACAGCTATCAAGCTACAGAGAGAAGCATGCACTACATTTACTATAATTTAACATACTGGCCTTGCCTGAAAACCTGGCAAAGCTTGCCACCATGCAACCCCATAGCATCAAAGCTCTGTATTTCTGTGAGGGTGAAAATCCAAGCATTTAGCATTTACATGAGATTCAGCCAGAAAGAGCCACGACCGGGGCAATTTGTGCAAAGTAGTTCATGGTGAAGGTGCTTGTGATGGTCCAGTCCAGCCAAAACATCCCTCCCTATCCATAAACACAGCAAACATTCCAAACAGGTTGTGGTGGCATTACCTGGAGCCAAAGCACAAGCCTGGCTGCATTTTATGTCAAACCACTGACCAGCCCTGCTGCCGCTTGGAAAGTATGGCTGACATCCGATTGTGGGCCGCCCGTGAGGTTCACCAAACCACCAGCAGGAGAGTGGTTATGCTGCTTTCTTCAAAACATTCTTGTGGCTTTCTTGGGAGCACGGTATTTGTCAGGTGAGTAGCACAGCCAGGATGGTTTTTATCTCCTTGTTGCCATTATATGTGCTTCAGTGCCATCCCAGAGGCCTCTCTTCTGCTCAGCTGTAAATAGAGTGTATGAAGAACCATTCTCTGGAGGGGCTGCAGGCATCAGAACACATTTTAAGACTAACAAGGAGCATTTTCAGTCTGAATTCCCATACACCAAGAGGAAATACCCAGTTATTTATGTAACGCTACTTAAAGTATTTTTTATTTCTTTCAAGCATAACACGAAGAACATTTATATCTTTTATGCTGCAATTTTCAATCATGTCAACCCGGGGTCAATACTCTCTCAATAGGAGAGGACTGCAATTCTGAAATGGTTACTTCAGGTCTTCTCAAGGGGTGGTTAATTAGCTATTAAATTAGCTCTCTGCACCTAAACTAACACATGACCACTTAACATGCCTGTTAACATCCATCTGCCACACATCATCTTCTGCCAATGACCTCTTTCCCTGGAGCCTCATCAATCAAATTCAGCTTGGCAGGAGACTCCTTGTTTGCACAGAGGAGAGAGGGAGACAATTCCCATCACCTCCCAGAGCAAAGGGCAGGAGGCATCAGTCAACTTTACAAAATGAGAAACAAAGAAGAATAAGACAGAAGACCTGCACAAAAGATCTTCCAGAAGCCCCATGTCAGAGCTGAGCAGAGAATTCCCTTATCCCAGGCAATCACAGTGTTATAAACATCATAATGCAGTCTTTAATGCAGTCTTTACTGTTGTGACTTTTATTACAAAGTCATGTCCTTGGGAAAACAAAACAAAGAGGGATAATATCATGTGGAATGCTAGATCCTTTTAATTCTAGTCTTATCTTTGGGAATTCCTAGACTTTCACAGTAGGTTTGCTACTGCCTTGAAGGTGAGTCATCATGTAGAACAGGGTGAGACTTTTCATCCTTTTGACTCCCCACAGAAAGGTCAAAAAAAGTCAGGATAGGATGGTTTGGGTCAGGAGGGACCTTAAAACTCATCCAATTTCAACCCCTCTGCTGTGGGTAGGAACACATTCCACTAGACCAAGTTGCTCAACCTGGCCTTGAACAATTTCCAGGGATAGGGCATCCACAAATTCTCTGGGCAACCTCTTCCAGCACCTCGCCACCCTCAGAGTGAAAAATTTCTTCCAAATATCTGATTAAATCTCTCCCCTTTCAGTTTAAAGCCATTCCCCTTTTTCCTATCACTACATGTCCTTGTAAAAAGCCCCCCTCACAGCTCTCTTGCAGACCCTTTAGGTACTGGAAGGTGCTGTAAGGCCCCCCTAGAGACTTCTCCAGGCTGAACAGCCACAGCTCTCTCAGTCTGTCTTCACAGGAGAGGTGCTCCAGCCATCTGGTCATGTTAGTGGTCTCTTCTGCACCTACTCCAGCAGGTCCATGTCCTTATGTTGGGGGGCCCAGAGCTGAACTTAAAAAGTGATTGCCTTCCACATTATGAGGATTTTTCTACAGCTTGAGACAGTCCCTGAGTGATTCCCAGATTTGCCTGAAAAGGTCCACGGTTTTCAAACATTATTACAGGAAAGTATCTGAACTTGCAAAATATTAGTTCTATCATATTTGGGAGAGTAATAAAAATGCTAACTATTGTGGGATTTGGTAAATACAAGAAGTCATTCTGAATGTCCAAAACTCTACAGAAGAGCCCAGGATCATTGTTCCATTTTACAGACTGACTCTTTCCAACAGATTTCACCTTCTTTGAGGATATCAAACCTTCTTCAGGGTCCATGAAGTGTCTGCAGCATAGGACTTGAGGTTGGGAGACTCTTTAGGAACAGAGTAGTATCAAAACCAAGTCAGGGAAACAAAATGCAGAAACTCCATGGAATAGGTGCCAAGGATGCTATGTATGCTATATTATGGTAAATGCAATCCACAACCCCTGCTGAAAGGTACTAGTTAGAATGAGAAGGTGGGCGAGTTGAGTTAAAAAGTTCCACTCAGTAAGGACAGTACAACCAAAAAGAAAGAAAACCTTTGCAACCTTTACTCTTCTCAACAACCCAAGACCGTAGAAACTGCACATTTAAAAACAGATATGGAATTCAGGACACAGCTGTGTTTGAACATTTGACTTGCAAACAAATGGCAGTTGGTAGGAAATGAATTTCAGTTCAAATTCAGTGAGCTCCAGGGTCAAGACTGTGTTGCAAGCACAGTTCATTCTCTTTAATTTTCTCCTTGTTAATTAGAGACAATTTCATGAGTTTTGGCTTTACTGCACTTCCAGTTTAATTACTGGAAAATATTTACATTTTAGGAAAAAAAAATTAAAATGAACGATGGAAACAACCAACCTTCTCATTGCTGCCATGTATTCAGATTAATGGTTATTTCCTTAATTAATCTAAATCACTCATCCAGTGTAATTTGGATGGCAGCAGGAAGGATGACTTTTTTGTGTACTTAAATTTTTTCTTAACAGTTGTGGCAAGCTAATAGATGGAGAAAAATAAAGTAAGTCGTATTTTAAACATGTAGACTACAAAATGAGCATATACCATAAGCAGTGCCATTCCAAAACTTACAGAAGGTGAAGAAAATCTCACAAGATAATTTTAAATAAAATTTACCAAATTCTCTGAAACCGTATCTCTGGGAGCCTCTCAGATGCACTTCGATCATACTGATGAGGACTCCTTGGGGAATTTCCAACACCCACCTCTTTATTTTCTCAGGCAGGAAAAGAGGTTTTGTTGAAGATGCCAGCATGTACTAGGCTTGTCAGGATGTTTCAGGCTTAACCCTTTGAAGACTGTGATAGCCCTGAAGATAAAAATATTCACATCGTGGTTTACAGCAATAAATTAGGATGCAAGCCAAGTTCTGAACCTCCCAAGCTACAAGAATGAAAAATGTGTATGATCTGTTGCCACAGAAATATTAGTTAAGCATCTCACAGTCCTCTAACAATTAGCTTGGATGCTCTCTTATTCCCAGTGCCTTTTAACTCTAATGGATGCAGCTGTGAACCCTAACTCTGATACATACTGCAAAACACACTCTAAAGAGTTCAACAAGACACCTGAGTATTGCCATTTCTCTTGACACAACCTCTCTGTTTTTAAAACTTGGTTTCCACCAAGCCATGTTCTGATTTCGTACAGAAACATCATGTGTCTCCTCTGAACTACAACTTCCAGCAAAAGCAGATGACTCTTTGCTGTATTTCTGTCCATATTGTTAGCATTTTCACAGCATCATGTCTGATTTTGTGTGGTTATCAATCCAGTTGCAGCATCTGTTCACAGCACAATACTATACGGCAAGAATATGAAAATACCACCTTCTTAGGTGTTGACTGTTTGCTGTTAAAGGTTACTATCTATCTAAATTGAGACCTGACGCAACTGGGTGACAAGACTGGGATTCTGACAGCTTTCCAAAGGACTGAGTTCTGCCCTGTTTCTGGAAGCCAACCAGCAGCACACTGCACATACAGCAGCAGGAATTATGGAGTATGTTAGAGTTACATTATACTCCAGTATCAGCTTAAAAGTTACTTTTAGATCAGCATAAAATCCAAGGGTTTTGCAAGCAGTAAATTGGGTTCCAAACCAAAGCAACCACAGATTACTTTCCTACAGGAGTGAAAAACTCAGCCAAAAGCAAGTTTAGCTCTTCTTCACTGCTTGATGATTTCTGGTAGGCAAGCCTTATTCCATACCCTCACAGCTAAGACTCCCCTTGCTGGTTTTTAACCACTTCCACCAGACAAGAATGAGAAGGCCAGAAGTCACATCAGGACAACACAGCAGGGTCAAAAGAGAAGCTGAAGACAACAGCTACACTACAAGACTTGACAAGAGACAGAAAAAAGGTAGAAACCAGCAACAGCCACAAGGAAAGTGTAGGAAGAGCCTCTAATTTAACTTAGAAGTTAAATGAGGTGGAGGCTGTACAAAATAAGAGATTGGAATTAAGGGGGCTACAGGGGCAAAGAGCAGAAAGAAGTACCACACTGTCACATACTTTCTTTTCTCAATACTCATCTGATTCCTGGTGGAAGCACTGGAATTTCAAAAACCTAAGTCAAATGAATTGCACAAGTGTTCTCTTTTGCCCTTTCTTAATTAAAAACAAACCAACCAATCCAAGTAAATGCATGCAAAGCTCTCTCACGGTCCTACAAGGACCAGCCATTTTCAGAGGGATAAAGGCAATTCAGACTGTATGTTCTGACTACGTAAAGGTCCTAATTTCAGTTTTTGCAATTTCTGTGGAAAGGTGTTGTGTGGTCATGGATTAGATAGCCAGTACCCTGACCACAGACATGGCCTCATGCTTGTCACTGTCAGTTCCCTTGCCCCAGGCAGTCACACGCTTCATGGTTTGCCTCAGCCGCAGGGGAAAGAAACAGCATGTGATTAATATGGTGCTCAATAACCAGTAAGGTCTGTGATCTGGGAACATTTCTGCAGCCTTGGCATGACTCACTTTCCATAGCCCCCTTCCAATCGGAGGCTCCGAGCAATAGCCAGCATGGAATTCAGTCACACCAGAAGCTCAGGCTAGGGACTGAGAGGAAGGTCTGACCAACAGCAGCAAGAGATGGAGTAGCACACATGTTGGGAGAAGACAATGGACTAGCTGGAGACTTAACTCTCAATTTAATACACCAAGGTTAAACAAAGTGCATGGATACTGTTCTGTGGTTGAATGAAACCAGCCAGAACCAGACTGCTGAATGAAAGAAAAATAAAAGCCAAGGCAGGAAGAAAAAAGCTCAGATTTATCTTCCACATGAATATCTTCTTTCCCTTTATGAAAATCTTTTGTTTCCAACTCCCTACTTGCCTTTTTTTGAACGTACTGCATTTGAAAAGTTATTTACTTGCTTCAGTTAATATATATTTTCCATGTGATTGACCATGAGGCATTACCCAAACAAAAAATCTTTGAAATGGTAATGAAACACAAGAATGCTCCTCTTGGAAGGAATATCAAAATACTAAAGAAACCTCCTTTAAACAACCATTGTAAAAATAATGAAGGAGAGTTACTCACGCTTACTGGTTTTAAAGTAACTTCAGCAAAATTTCCAAATCCTTGAAATGAAACCCAGCTGAGATAGTAGGTTCACAACTTACATATCAAAAGACATTAGGACAGCTATTTGCAACAGCAATACTCCTAAATCTTAGAAATGGTACCTGTGCACATCATCTCTGCTCAGCATTACTATTCTAGGGTACTTGACAATATGGTGTTTGGTGGATTTCACAAGATTCCAAAACACCTGAGAGTTTGTGAAGAAGCCTGCAAAACATCCTATTTCATACATTTTCATTAGCAGAGTATTCTTGGTTTTGTCCAGAAAACTAAAGCCAAGTTCTAAGCTAATTTCCCAAATACTGGACAAAGCACCGAAGTCCAACCTCAGTCCACATAGAAATATCAAGGCAACCTTGCTAACTCAGCTTCCAGGCAAGATGAAGCTGCCTGGTGCTCACAATCTCCTTGTGCTGTGAGTAGAGTCCATGTGACACTTTACTGCATGTCAGTGGAACTGCAGGACAATAAAGCAGCATCCTCACCCCTTGCAGGACTCCAATTTAACTCTGTAAGAAGTATGCCATCTACTGATGCACTCTTTACTATACCCTTTCTCAAGTGCCTTCACACAGCCACTAGCCAAGACTGGTCTTAGCTGTGTTGGTTGAAAAGAAAAATAATATTCCATTAATTTACAAGAAACAACAGCACTCCTGAAGCCAGTGAAATGTGTTTTATTTTAAGCCACTGCTAAAACAAGGACAAATTTAGTGCAACCTGGAGTTCATAATCTGAAAACTGAATATAGTTAAATTACTAAAATGGCAAAACTTGTCACCATTATACAGTACGAGACCTTCATATTCATTGAGTACAGTTACATAAACATTTAGTTATTCAAACTGCTTTTGGTATACAATTGTATCACTAACTGGGCTGTGAATTACTGTAACACTGCACAAATAAGCAGCAGTTCCAGCAAATTATAATAAATTTTATTATTAAATACTGTTCAGACATTAGAACAAAGGCCCTCTAAAACTACAACACCAGCTATACAACAGGAATGTACAAAGATGGTACAAAATAAAGTGACTACAGTGGCTGGGCTCTGTACCTGCCTCTTCAGAGCTCAAGTACAGTAAATGCTTGACAGTAGTGGCTCTTGCTGAAAAGCCAAACTTCTTACAATAAAAATCATTCCTGAATCTTGTATTTTTCTTTGCAAATTGACTGTCTAGAACTACAGGGGTTTGCGCTGGTGTTTACTGCTCGCTGTGTTCCCATTGTATCCAACGTCTCTCTCCATAGAAAAGGTCCCAGACAAAGTTACATTAGAAAACGTAACATTTAAAATCTGATACCATTTTTGAGAGACCTAATAAGTCTCGGAATGTAGGTTTCTGGGTTTTGGTTGGCTTTTTTCTAAAATGCATACACAATCTTCTAAAACTCAAGAAAAAAGAAACTACAGAAATTGCATTCATGTACATTGTCTGAGCTGCCTTTTCACATCCTTGTTTTGAGACAGCAAATCCTGTTTAATTTTAGAATATGGGTTTGAGTTTTGTTTGGTTTTTATTTTAAGGCTTTATACATACTTTGTATTATTTACGCACCCCATTCTGAATGTTTAAATTAGTTTTAAATATGGCCACTTCTAACTTGCTCTTTAGAGAGACTATTTCTCAAAGTTCTTTTTCTACAGAATCTTACAAAACATCACAACACTTCCATTTTTTAGAACACCAAATGTATTTATCAAGTGTTTGGGTGATTTCCGAAACAATAACATCCTAGGATATATTTTCCTCAACATAAGAATTAAATTACCAGGGTTTCCCATACAGAAGAAATGCAAGATGAAACAAACTCAACCATATTATATTTGTTTATAAAGCAGGGTTGTCTGCTTTAAAGAGACCAGAATGTGGCCCTTCGTATTTTTACAGTTTTCACTTATGTTTCTGTATTTGTGGTCAGGAGTTTTAAACAAACTCAGTAAAAGTATAATTTAAGACTTGCACTAGCGAGGAACAGCTTTCTCATTAATATGGCAGACAGCACCAGCTAAAGTCAGAGTAAGGTTTTCAAAGATTATTAAAATTATTCAATTCTACTCATTTTGACAGGCTAGTTTTAATGCTTTTTAACTTCAAACAGTAGGAGAAAAGTCAAGTTGTTCAAAACAAATTTAAAACAATTTGTGTAGAAAACTGTTTTGGTTTTTTTGCTTGTTTTCAGTAAAAATTAAGTAGTTTATAACATTTTTCTTATGAAAATTGGGAAACTATACTACTTTCTTCAGAGGCTAATAAAACCTTTTCTTCCTTAATGTAACACCAATCAATAGTTACACAACATCTTTGATCCAGCCTGAAAACAGGATTCTGTTTATAAAAATAATCTTCAGTGCAAATGTTGTCCACTTAACTTTCCAAATGAGTTGTAAGCTTTATGAATGGCGTGATCTGCCTTTCTCCAAAAAAGTAAATTAAAAGAAAAAGCACTTCTCCAACTTTATAAAATCCATTATTCTGAATAAATGAGTTAAAAATGGCTGTTCCTGCAGTGGTTTTTGTTGGTTGTTTTGTAGGTTTTTAAAAATGTAAAGTTTTGTACATTTGAAATACCTTCAATATCTTTCTCACATTACAGAAAACACTTTACTGTACTGTACCCTCATGCCCTGAAATTCCACTTGGTGAGCAAAATTTAGTCAAGAGGCACTGCTTTTAGCATTTTATTTCCTTGACATTTCAATTTTATAGGTAAATTTCTACAAGTATATTATTTCTGTGTTAAGGGGAAGGTATTCAAGGAATACCTTCCAGGGAATTAATTCAAATTTTTGTCTAAAGTAATGCTGAAAATCAACCTAAAAAAAAAAGGGGGGGAAAAGGAATACAGGGGTTTGGGAGAGGAAGAAAAAATTTGGACAGCCTTTGTACAATTCTTAAAAAGTATCTGCTACTAAAACTATCTTCCAAATATAGGAATTAAATAACTTCCCCTGACATGCTTGGGGCTCTGGAGAAAAATCATTCCTGATGCCTGGATTATATAACCTATAACAATATAAAAGACCTTAAAGTGGCTTTTGGTCTTTTTGTCACATACATCCATTTTTCAATCAGTGAAATGATATATGAAGTGAGGAAATAAACTGAGTGTAACAGAATTTTAATTTAATGGTAGAAGTTTGCACCAGGAGTTCACAGCAGTGAGATCTCATACACATATAGATAAACATATCTGTGTGTATTCACTAGTGTGAACACATGTATGTGCATATACAAAAACACGAAAAATCTTTGGCTCTGTGAGAAAGGTGAATTTTGTGAGATCCAAGGCAGAAATCCAGATAACAGAAGAGGACTAAAACCTCTGCAAAAAGGCCAGTGGAATGCTTTCCTGAAATACAAAGACACTGCAAGAACAGCGCTCTTGAGTTTACAGGTGTGATACTTCATAGGAATTTATGGGATAGCAGAAATCAGAATTGCACGTGTGCCAATAAAACTCAGGAATAGATTTGGAGATCATATCTCTCCTTGTTTGGGGTCACAAAACTGCACCACATCAACAGTGTATTTTTCTGTGAAAAGGCTATTAAGATTTTTCTGTTCATCCAAGATCAGTAATGCTCTATGACTATTTGCCAAATTTTAGGTAGCAACCTGGTAATCACCAGCACGTGCCTTTTTCTCTCAAAGGATATATAAAAAAACAAATCTCAAAAAACATTTTCAAACCACAGGATAAGTGAAGTTCCAGATTTCCCTTCAGACAGAAAGGCAAATCAGCAGCATTGGTGAGAAACCTGACAAGACTGCTAAAACTATTCAATTAAAAGTGCCTTTAAAAATTCAGTGAAGGTAGTTAACAAAAATGAAAAATGAATTTGCAAGGAATTCCCCCTTTACATTTTTATTGGCTATCTTTGCTAAACACTTCCATGCTCACTGAGTAACAAAATTGTCTTTATTTTTGAAAAGAAAATTCATATGTGGCTGCTTTGAAATAAAGAATTAAAACTAGTCAAAAAGATGGCCAAAATCCTCAGAAATCTCTGTCTTCTACTTTTAACACATCTGCATGAGAGACTAGTGTACAAATTCTTTGACACTGAACTAGTGTCATAGAAGTATCTGCATTAAAAAAGCCTCAGCAAAAAATTTAGCAATTTAAATCTGATAGGCAAGCTTCAGGAAACCTTGCTGAAGAATTACATACAAAATTATGCTCAACTTCTCACTCTGCCCTTTTACCAGACGTTACCAGCTCTACAGAAGTCAACAAATTCATGCCTTTGCACCTCAGCAGTTTCAGAGCAGACTCTCCCATCTTCACATCAAGTTAAAACTGAAAAATGTGGCCATGAAGTCAGGCTGTATTAAGGGGCTGCTTGGGCAGGTCACAATTTTCTTCCTGGCAATGCTGCTCTTGGGCATGTAGCACCTGGCCAAGATGAATAATTTTTCCACTGTCTGCAGCAAGGTATTCCAGAGCAGATTCTTGCTACAATCAGCGCTCTTAGTCCTGCTGTGAATATAGCACACATAGGAGTGTGGAAAAGAGCTACCCTGGTACGAGGGGAATCCTGTATATCATGTCTGAGACTGTGGACTACGATCATAGATGAGGGTTGTTCATAAATATCTCAGTGGTATGAACACAGCAGTAAATACAAGTTATGAGTGGGTGGAAAACACCAATTATGAACTGAATAAACATACCATGTGCACAGTATCACAAAGCACAGCACAGCTATTTTGACTTTCACCTCGAAGTCTTTTAATGCTGACTATTACTTAAACATTCACTAGTTGAATTTTACTTTACACATCTGTGTTCCTTCTATCTCCTTTCAGAAGAGGAATGAAGCGAAGAGTGTTGCATCTTTGGATTTTTCAGACATTTTCCAGAAGCCAACTGACCAAAGATTTCCTTAGAGCTTGCTCTCCATCAGATGCCGTCTCTAACATTTCACAGTATTTCAGCACTGCTTGCAAGAGATCTCCAACTTTCCAATCTCTTTCTCTCAGTCTTCTGGAAAGCTGAAAGGGGAGACAGGGGAACACAAAACAAAATATTTTGACTGGGACATCCTGATTAAGTTACTTAAGTTATTCTTGAAACATTAGGTCATCAGAGATCAGTTGTAATGAGTTAATCATTATTCCCACATCTACAAAAACAAAAACTTCCGCAAGATTCAAGCACTTTTCTTTAGGGCAGTCTTTTGGAGGGAGCACCATTTTCAAATTATGTGGTGCCACAGGTATGAGGGCTGTGGTTCATCAAGACTGCAGAAAACAGGAAATTCTGAACACAAGATTAAGACATTTGCCACCCCTCCCATGCCAATAATGCATGTATAAAAAGACAAATTTCTGTCTTAATAAAAGGATGTGGATTTTCTTTTCACAACATATAGTGTGGTTGGGGTGGCACAGACACTACCCTCAATGAAAACAGTGTCTTCAGGGTTGGGAAATTATAACATCTTGGGAAGAGGAAAAGGTGATGATTAAGTTAAACTACCACTCAGGAGCAGAGATCAGTGTAGCTGAAAACATTTCTTTTCCCCCAGGATCCAAAGAAAAAAATCTTCCATTGCTGATGTGTCAAGCTCAGCTACATGTGTAAGAAAGCCTACCCTAAGGAAAGAATAAATGTGACAGATTGCCCAGGAGTAAAAAGTCTAACAATTTTTAGTTTAAATAAATAAACAAACACCCACACAAACAAACTATTCTCTGTAGCTTTCTGGACATCTGTCAATGCTGCATTTTGTAAACACAGTTTAGACACCCTATTTATAGTGCCTACCAAGACATTCCATATATTAAAAAGTCGTACACAGTGTTCAGGGAAATATCTTTCACAGTTACAAAATTAAAAATTCATATAGTTTCTACTATGAAACCTGTCAGATTGCAATATAAAGTTCTATAAAAAATATAAAGGAAGACAATCTTTCCCTGCTTCTTTACCTAGCTGATGTTCCAACTGCAACAAGGCAGATGGAAGGACTGCCAGAAAGAACATGGGCATAAAAACATATATCAAACAATTAACTTCTTGAGAAAACCATTAACTCGAACAAACAAAAAAATCCTCTCTAATTCTGAGCATAAGTTATTCTGAACACTGGAAACTTTTCTCAGTGGAAAGAGAAGACATCTTTTCTATATAAGAAGAGACTGAAATCTGTAGCTATTTCTGTGAATTTTAAAGCAGAGCACAGGAAGCAGGAGTTTTATAGTCTACAACATGCAATTTTGTAAATGATGCTTGTTGGTTTATAAAAGAATGGTCATTTTTCTTTCCTCTGCCAGAGAAAAGTGTGGCTAATGTCCAAATACCCACTTCAGCAAATACAATATAAAACTTCTGTCCAAAGAAGTTTTCCACCATGGTAAAACTACAGACCTGGCATCTAAATTTTAATTTTAGGTTTAATCTCACTATTTCTTTAGATGACCAAACTGTTTCTTACTGCCAGATAAGTGAAATATTAGAGTTTACTCAAAATAGAAATCTTAAAACAGCTAAGTAAGGTCTGATTAAAAATTGAATTCATATGATTTTTTAATCCAGGCACTTGCATATCCACACTGTCATGTATCTCACAGAAGTCAAGAACTATCTATTCTAATTTACTGGTTTCTTTTTATCCTCCTAACAAATGTATTTTGTTCCATACATATGTATTTAGCATTCTTCTGCCTTAAGTACCCTTAAGTAAGAGTTCATACCCAGCTGCAGCAAGTAAGACGCTGCCTGATAGATGCTATGAGCACTTCTGCCTTTCATGCAGCCACATCTCATCGGCGGCTCATTACCCTGCCGTGAGCAGCTAACACAAGCCTTTGCTCCCTTCCAGAGCTCACCAGCTGCTTACACAGGAAACAGCTGTATCCGAGGTGCCCCAAGGCCGGGCCAGCTCCCCAGGAAGCCGAGGTGGGTCCCGAGGGTCCCCCGGCCAGAGGGACCGGGACACCGGCCATGGCTCCTGCTGGGCTGCAGCGCCCTCTGGAGGGGCTCGCTCAGCCTTACAGGACCCGGCAATGACTATTTCCAACGGAATGCGGTCCGGGTCAGAGATCATTCCAATTGGGAAGTGGGATGGAATAAAATACAGGTAATCATTCTCTGTCTCCGGAGAGGGAAAAAAGAATTCAATGTATTTTAACATAACTGCATCTGGAGAACCAAAAATAATCTATAAAACTAAGTGAGACAATTAACTACTGCAGCATTTTCAGGACTGCATGACTACTGCCTGCCAGAAGGTCTTACCTTCAGGTGTCAACTCAGTATCAATTTATGACTGAAGTGTCAAGTAGAAAAATATTTTCATTTTTTAGGAGGGCACACATAACAGACACTGATATTTTCCAGAGTGCTCTTCTCGGTATGCCCTCTCATTAAGGCAGCTGGAGTCATGCTCAGATACAGAGCTGGCTAATAGTATCTTTCCTGTGTGTCCAGGAGCATTGGCTCAAATCTCAGCACCACAACTTTGTAGTCTCTTAACTCAGAGCTAGCCAAAGAATGAGAGACTCAAGGAAAAATTGAAAAAAGAGGTGCCTGCCATCTCTCTTCTGTCTTTCATATTACATTGTTAGACACACATGTCACTGATACACAAAAAAAAATTATTATTAACACTTGTGGGTCCTACCACTATCCTACCTGAGTGTTTGTTTCTTTTTAAGCATGAAACAGATGAACAGATCTTCAAAAGAAGGCAAAAAACTTCATGAGGTCAGAATGACTGTTAGCCCTAATCCCAACTCATTCACATGCAAAAACCTTCTAAGAGTGCTCAGCCAAGCATGTGAAGACAGAAAAAGTGATGTATTTTCTTCTTTGTGTTAAGGCACTCATAAACAGTAACAAAGAAGAAACATATGAATATAAGGAGTAAAACCAACAATTTCAAATAGCACAGAAATGGATAAAAGTATTCCCAAACTGCCTTCCAGTTCATGGAAGCACAAAGTCCACTGTGTCATAACTAACGTACAATATATTCTTGAAATAATTCTAAATCAAATGTAGCAAGCACTAGAAAAGGAGCACTGGGAATATATTTCTATATGCCCAAAGAACATTTCCAAACTTTCTGGGTTATTTCAAATAAGAATGCAAAACTTCCTATTCTCAAAACCAAATACATGTTCCATACAGTTACACAGGCAGAAAAACACCCCAAAATGATCACTCTCTTTGTGTGCTGGGAAAGCAGGGGCCTCTCTTAGGAAAATGCAGCCCAGGTACGATCCCGACTGGCCTCCAGGCAACTTTCACATTTTTACCACAAGTCTCCAGGAACTGAACACCATCAGTGCACACATTTGTCCAACTCTGGGAGTCTGTTTTGTCATACTGACCTTTACCTACCTTTTGTCCTGAAATGATGATGCAAGCTTTGGAAAGCTCCAAGCTGAAGAGTCAATATTAAATTTCAGACCTGAGACCAAGTTTCTTCTTCCTTAATATACTGGTAAGTACGTTAAGTAATTTTTGCCAAGATCTTAATTGTTAAAATCCTATTAATGGCATCACATTAACACTTTTTCACATTATCAGGTCACAATATACAAATATCTTATAATTATCATTCCTATGAACCTCATTACTTGAGACAATACCTATATATCTACTAAGTTAGCCTTTCAATAACGAGGTAATGTTCAAGTAATTTCTTGGTTGATTAAAAAATATAGGTTTAATGTAAGAAGCTATAGTTTTTCATATGTAGCTTGGTGTGCAGCCATGAAAGAATAGGTTTTATGGTTTTATTGGAATAATAAGTTTCTCTTATGTGTTTCTGATGGAAATACTCAGGAGAGTATGCATACCAAAATACTGAGCCTTTCCAAAGAGACACAAATTGCTACAGCCCGGTTCTTTGAAAGTTTGATCAATAAAACGGAAGTAAAGGCACCTAACATTAAAACAATCTTCTTGAAAGCTCTTTTTAATAGCTTTGGTTTTAGTTGCTTACAGAATAAAGACATATTAATTACTTTGAAACTAAACTTCTTTCTACCAAGAAAATGTATCTTTGCAATCAAAAAAACAAAAACCAAAAAACAACAACAAAAATACCCCTAGGCAGAACACGTTAATTTAGCAAAAAAATTGCTTGACCAAGTTCTGGGAAAGATTAAATTTATAGATAATTAAATACTAAATAAAAATGCTTGAAAAAATATAATTTTCACCAAACAGAAATTATGTAATTGCATCCTTTGTGGAGTAAAACACTTGTAAGTGACGAAGTGAAACAATCAGCTTTGATGAATGCTGGTTTATGTATGCTATATACACAGGCTAAACATGCTGTTCCATTTCAACCTCTCAGGATTTAAAGAATGATTTTCCTCAGCAGTGTACAGCAAATGAAGTAATAGCAGCTGGCACATCACAAATGGAAGTCAAGGACATCCTTCCCCCTTCCCACCACCCATCACACCCGAGTACTTACGGAGACGAATTCCCTTGCAGCAGTGTCGCGAAAGTGAAGATCAGACACCTCTGTTTCAGAAGCTGCCAGCCACTGGAGTGCTGCTCTGAGCTGCGGGTCCACTAGATTTGGCTCCAGATCAATATTCATTACTGATAAAGTCTTTCGCATTTGCTCCAAACCTAACATTAAATACAAAATAATCAAATCTATAGCTTCAAATTGATTCAAAAAAAATCTCTGCAGTTCACTGTTTATAGACTGTATTATCTTAAAAAAACTCAATTTAGTATACACAGATAATATGAAAGGAAAAATTTAGATTGGTCTCAAGTGTTTCAGCACTTTCCCATTAGGAAGCATTGTTTATCCCATTTACATCCCATGTGTGCAAACACAGCTAACTATTAAAAGATACCTAAACTATAATGCATATTCCAAATGACAAGGAATTTAGCACAGACTTTCATAAAGTGAACAGCAACGGCTCTCACACGGTCCATCAGTTCCTTCCATTTTCAGCTGCTATTCTTTGCTATGCCTTCATCTAACAGGTTTTTAAAAGTGTGTATTTTTGAATTCTTCCCTGCCTCGTGAACTTTTCCAAAATATACCACTGGTTTGTGGTATATTGAGGCATGTCCAGTTTTCAACATTTTTCAACATTTCTTTTACAGCCAAATTTGTACAGCATTGGAAGAGTAGTTGTGTTAATAACATTTAGGAACTACAGTACTATCAACTTCTGTTCCCAAACTGAGTTTCTGTATCCAGCTATCACAGAGATCCTTTGTCACACTCCCAGAAACAACCAGGCACATAGGTAGCGCTCTCCAAGTTGGAGCTACTACTTCCAGACTACTAAACTTGGCACTAGGAATATGGAATATATTTGCAACAAAACCATATATTCATGTTGAGTTTACCTCAATCTCACTACTCTTCTAATTAAGCTTATGAAAATTGAGGTATGTAAGGTATTCATTCCTAACTGGCAAAGTCAAGCAAGTTGAAACAGACTTCCCCAGAAGTAAAAGCAAGAAAAAATTAACTGGCAAAACTGTCAAACAAAACTGTGCTTTTAGTGGATAATAGATTTATTTGTCTAGGAGCCCCAAAATTTAACTTTGTTATAGGAGAAAGAACAATTTAAAAAAAAATTATGACAGTGGGTAGAAAGCATTGTGGTAACATTGCTGGAAAATTTTGGTACATTTTTTAGTCTTATAAAATAGATGTACATTTGACAATAAGGCTTTGTTTCAAATTCCTGAACAGACATAGTCAGCTTAGCAAAAGCCAGACATTTTGAGGTATGATGTGAACAGAGCTTCTGAAAGTACAAGACCAGGTACAAAGGTTTTCTACCTAGCACACTGTTTAAACAGTCCTACAATTACATAACATAATGAGCCTTTTCAAAACAATAGTGAGAAGGTAAGCAACTCACACTGGAAGAATTTCACTAGAAAATCCTTAGTACAGTATAAAGCAGTCTGTTGCACTACACAGAGTAGGTGACACCTAAACCACGTGAAGAAAAAATCCAATCACTATCCTAATTGATCACCTTGAGTATTTGAGATGCCAGAACCTTTTAAGGTTGAGACCAAAAGAAAGCAAAGACATATTGATAAAGCAGATGAAACCTACAGAGCAGAAAATATTTTAATTATAATTATTCTGAGGAAAAAAATACTCAGTAATTTAGCTTTATTTCCTCATATCCTTAGTCACATCTGACTTAATAAAATTAAGAGATGTTGGTCACTTATATACATTTTCCAAGAGCTTAAAAAGAGAGAAAAAAAAACCCAAACCAACCAAAAAAACCTAAACCCACTCATCTTTCTGCTTACATTAAGACAGCTTCAAGATATGCAACAAGGCTGAATATCCTCTGTAAGGGAGTAGCAGAAGTTGCTGGAAACACTTACTTTATCTTCAAAATATACCCAACACAAAGAAGACCTCTGTTACAACTTGTCCTAACATCAGCTCATCTTAAAACCATCTTCACACACTGTGTATCCAGGCTGTTTTCATTTCAGCTATTCTTTGGTACATCAATTAGACTGATACCAGAGCACAGCGATCTCCTACAACCCACAAAGGTGTAACAAGATTCTGGACCGACCCTATGTTACACTTCACTAAGAAGAAAGAGAGAATAGCAAATGCATCGAATCCAAGATTTTTAGTGTTTTTAAGGACTCTCTCCCAAGATTAATGTCTCCAGTTTGAGTATCTTCTTCAGCATGTTGAACACAGCCACGCAGATGTATTGCCACAGCTCCTTAACTTTTTTTTTTTTTTAAGAAAAGTTAAGCTCTGCATATAAATTCACACTTTCAACAAGCTGATGAAAGTTCCCTACCTTATGTTATTAAATTCATGTAAGCATCAGTAACTAGCACTTCCCAAAGGCTGCAAATTTCAGTGCATTAAAAGGATTATGTAGGGCATTAATCTAAGAATACATTCTGACACTTAGGACTGACATTCATTATGATGAATAGGGATAATAGAGTTGCCACCTTGTTTTGCAGACTACAAAGGCAAAGAATTAACACAAAAATTAATGTACAGCGTACACGACAAGAACAGTAGTATATGCAAGAATTGACATTACCTTCTACAGCATCCTTGGAATCTTCATCTTTATCTTCTGTTCCATCACTGTATTTTGATTAAGAAGGCAAAAATATGAATACAATCCAAAATATGCACTAAATGTAGTGAATTCTAAGAGTGCAATGAAGGTTAAACAACAGGAAGATCATAAAAGAATTAAGGAGTGATCATGAAAAGCAGCTTTGCTTCTCACACCATTTCATGTTGTAAACAGACTTATCATCAACTTCTCAAGATTTGCTCTTAGGAAAAGAAGGGAGAAGATAGAAACAACAGAAAGGTGTTGAAGGTGCTACTTATTGATTTTAATAGTTTTGCTTCATATGTGGAAAGGTTGAGCCATGTTATGTCACAGATATGAATAGCTATAGGTAAGCCATAAGTGGTCTATAAAACCAATTACTAAGCAATTCTGAAAGTTTACACAAGCTAAAGGGAAAAAAAAACCCCAGAGATCCTGTAGGAAGCAAGCTCTAGTCTGCATGAAAAAAAGTAAATATAAAGACTTGTAAAACTGCAGGCAAAAACATGCAAAAAAGGGACCTTTTTGCAAGCAAAACACATTCAGCAGTTTTAGCACAGAAAAATTTAATCATTCAGGGTGGATTAATTATAGAAAAAATCATATTTGTGATTAAGTGAGAAGAATGTGAATAATGTATCAGCATAAAAAATATACCATATTTTTATTTTCAAAAATGATGATTTCATGCATTAATTATGAGAAACCCATCTGGTTTATATTTCTCAACTCAACCAACCTGTCTGATGTTGGAAAGGATAAATTCTCCTCATACATATCCCCTTCTAAACCAAGACTGCTCCAGCTACTGCTGTTACCATTACTGCCAGGAGAAGAAGAGAAGACAGCTGAACTAGAAAAGAACAATAGCTCAAACTAGAACCTTCATTTTCCTTACAACTCTTTTGTCAAAACACTTAATGCAAGAGCACTGAAACTTTCTAGACAGGTTTGCTGCATCAAACATGACTCTCAGTGCTATCCAGAGCAGCAATGTGCATAATAATGCAAAACTAGAGGGTTTCAGTACACTGGTGAAAGTATTAATTTGTACTCATTAATTTTTCAGATCAGAGCTAGCAGGAATTCTGTCCTCAGGGTCTAAGCATATCACTTGTTATTTATAAAAGCTCAACAATTTCAAAAGGGTTAATCACAGGAAAATGGATTACATCTGTATTACTTGCTTAAGGACTAGCTAACAGTGAATAAAATTACTTATTATGAAGACAACTTCACATAAGAAATCCTTCCATCTTACTCCAAAACCCCAGTAATGATCTTCAACGCCTGATGAGAAGGAATTCCTAGAATACATATTTATTTTTACAATTTTAATATTGTTCTGCAAGTAGATCTTTAAAAAAACAGGAGGTTTATAAATCTATGAAAGCAACACTAAAAAGATGACTTCACTCACAGTTCACAAAAATACTGCATTTATTCTATGACTACATTCAACCCAATGCAAAGAACTGAAAAAACTGAGCATTTTCTTACACTTGTTAATTTCAGCCATTACAAACAGCACAGTTTGTTAGGCCTGTCAATATGTACAAGATTGAGCAACTCATATGATTAAATCTCCATTCCCCAACTTCAGACCTCCCTCAGAGCATGTCTGGAAGCCTTCCAAGAACAGGACTTCCAAATATCCAACGTTCTTGAAGAAAGTAGACTGTCGATTAGAGATGGCAGGAGAAGCTGCAAAGTAACTGCAGAGTTCTCCACCTAAGTCTTACATGACTCTTGAAGCTCATTTCCACTCATACCACTCAAGGCAAATAGCAAAATGGTGGAAGAAAACATTTCAGGAGAGACACTGATGTCTTTTCCAGCGTTTGCCAGTAATATTATCACCTATCAGTGTCCCTTGCTCTCCAGAATGCCTGCTTGGATCCCAACTTCAAAACAGTGAACAGCAGGTTAGCAAGTCTATAATATAAACACAATCAGATAACATGAAAAAAAGTTTAAGTTGCAAGTGCCTTATGCAGTACATTGCTGCTTATTTAGACTACATGTCCAAAGAAAATTCAAATTCTATTGTTATGCAAACAAGATAAAAGAAAATTAAAGAGTAGAAGGTTCTGAAGAAACCAACTCACAGAGAATGCAAACCTGGTATAAAAAAACATTTCTCAAGCTATTGTGTGAGACTATCACACTCTATATGAAGTATTAAATTTGGCTTAAAATCGTTAAATTACAGGTATAAAAAAAAATAATATAGCCTATATTGGTATCAATACTTTGCACTCACAGCACCTCTTTCACTGGAAGTTACAGATGCAAAACATAAACAGAAGTAAAAGCTGCTAAAGAATAAAGAATTTGTAATCTGACAGTCACCTCTGCACACTACTGTTCTAATTAGTTAAGAGACTGAATGCATGTTACAGAGATCAACCTTGGTCTGAAATAATCATATATATTGAACCATATGATTACAGTGAGGTATGAGAAAGGGATGAGACCTTTTTCTAATTAACAGCCAAATTAGCAGTCTTTAAAATAACTCCTGTAACTACAAAACAAGCAATAAACAGACAAAGGCATCATAATGCCTCTGTAATGGTTCATGCAGCTTTTCAACAAGAGCCAGCAGAACGACAAATAAAACAAGAGGTTTCTGCTCTGAGTTATAACCCCATGTGGATGCTGAAAGAAAAGCCTATGTCTACGCCTATGTTTATACCTACACATCAACTAGACAGAAAGCTTAACAACTTTTTAATTCTAAATTTAAGTCACTAGATTTAGGCATGAAAAGCAGAAGACACATGCACTTCCTTGCATAATTTCCCTGCAAGTTCTCCAAATAACTTTCATCTTAATGGAGCTGCCCACAGGAAGCAGGGGGCATTTCTTGCTTTGCTTTGCTTGTGCATGGCTTTTACTTTACCTATTAAACTGTATTTATCTCAACCTGTGACTGTTCTCACTTATACTCTTCTAATTCTCAACCCTATCTCACCCTGGCAGGAGTGAAGGACTGGCTGGGTGGGGCTTAGTTGTCAACTGGGGTTAAACCACAACAAGGTATTACTACTGAGTCTGGTCTTGGTACAGATGTCCCCCTGGCTATCTTTTTTTACACAGGGCAACAACCCCAGCTCCTTCCTTCCATCTGATAAACCTCAGCAACACAGATGAACACACATGCTGTTACCAAGCCACAATTAGTTCTGTAAAACCAGCTGATCAATTTGCACATGCCTGTTTCCTCCATCAATACCTTGCTATCCAAATTATGTCTCCCCTTCTATAAGGAACATGTTAATTCAGGCCATTCCTCTTTTAATGAGCCACAGATTTTCTTCCGAATTATATAAATTACTTTCTTTTCATTTGTATCTGTTTTGGGAATGATAAACAAATAACAAATACAACACAGGCACTACTGATCCAGAATTTTTTTTATACTTTTTCTCATTATCAACAAATCTGTATTTTATTGTGTATTCGTAACTGCCAATATAGCAAATATTCTTCCTTATACTCAGATTTTCATCATCGTTTTCACTTGTTCAAGAAATTATGTTTTACTAAAATAACACTGAGTTAATATATTCTTTTACAAAACTATTAAGGTGTATGAGTGATAACAGTGGTTTGATTAAATTATTTAGTCACGCAAAACGTGAAAAATACTGCAGACATTTAACTGAGTACTGGTTCACATTGGTACCAAATAACCTATTTGGATATTACTTAAGCAAGCACGTCTCCCATACTTTCTTTAATCTTAGCAATGCTGGAAGTACTACCTAAAGAAAAAAACTCCCTCTCCCATTTCTGCTATTCTTCAACAGAAATGCTGAACAATTTTTATGTCAATCATAAAAAAACTAAGTTTATTCGTTCCTCATACATTCCTTTTATAGAAGCTCGAGAGACAACTCTCAGTATAGTTCTCCCTGGAAACAGGCAGAGACATTGCAAATTTTAGAACTGCCATTCTAATCTTTGTTAGTTATCAATCAGCCAGGGACAGTGCAGTGAGAAGCTCTGCAGAAAAAGTTACTACCCTGAACAGGTAAGTTCCAGTATTTCACACCTGCACATCCATGGTTAGCAGTATATAAATATTCCACCAATGTCAGTTAGAGCAGCTTAAAAAGTACAGTGCCAAAAAGGACAGAAATAGCTGTAAAAGCTCATCATGTAAATCAAGATATTACTTTTTTCAAAAATAAATGAATTTCATAAAACATTTTCTCAAGGATTAAGTTTTAATATTTTAGAACACAACTTATAAACTGTATTCTCTAGCTGTATTTTACACAGGGTGGTTGTTTTAAAAATGCTTACATCTTTTTGCTAAACATCTTTTTGTAAGCATCTTTTACTTAAATTTTATATGTATAGTTTTACTTGATATGATTCCCTGGCATCAATGACAATGCACTCTCCACATATTTTACAGAGTATGAACATTCATGGCCAACAACATTTTGTAAGAAAACAAAATCATAATATTAGAGCCATTTTTAATAAAAAAGGCATTGTGTGTTGAAGACAAAAATAATCTCTTCTCCCCCAAATCCTAGGAGACATATCGCTTGATGACAAGTTATTTGATGTCAAGGTAACTGTTTAACTATACTAAATCTTTATAGTTACCTGTCACTTAGGTGAAGAAAACTGCTGCTCTCATCAGGATGTTCATCTTCAAAACTTAGATTGGACCAACTCCCAGTGCTATCATCACCAATACTAAGACTCATCTGCTGGCTAACAACAGATTCAACAGAGTGAAATCCTTCTCTTCCAACAGAGCTAAACAAAAATTTAAGAAAAAACATCACTGCATTTCATGCTGATCTGTGTTTAGTTCATTCACAGCAATTCAACACCATTCCAAAGACATTAAATTCCATTGGAAAAGAAAAGGTGGAGAATCCCTTAATTTGTGTCCTATTCTTAACACAATAAATAGTGCAAGCAAATTAAACTGAAACATCAACAGGCGTAGGTCAGGGATTGCTATTTGGAATTCTTTCATGAGAAATCAAAGAGAGTGGTATAAAGAATTCTCTCATTTGGAATATTATTTGCTATGAAGCACAGAAGGCACTGTAGCTCTGCAGACTGTGTATCAAGGTACATTTTTCAAGCAGAAGACTTAACCATTTCTGAACTTGTTCACCCTAGAACTGTTTGACTATTTTCCCTGGCCTGCCTTCAGTACAAGCAGCTAAGTGGTCTGCTACTTAGGGCAAAGTGCTGAAGTATAAACTGGTGTCTAAAATATTAGGATTCCATTTTTACAAAAAGTTTTCTGCAGAAAAATATTTGTTTTCCCCCTTCAAGGAAGTGTAGCAAAATTGTACAGAATTTTTCCCCTCAGAAACTAAGTCTAATTTTTTTATCCAAAAACCAATCAAGCAACCATACCCCATAGAAGTTAATCTTTAGAAGACACTTCAAAAAGTTCATTTAAAGTTTGAACTCCTTATTAAAAAACCAAAAGAACCAAACAACAAAAAACCCACAAAAAAAACCCCTTACAAAATGAGAACATGCAGTTATGAACTAACTTTCACATGCATACTGTTATTATCTATATATATATATAGATAGATATATATATCAGTAAGAAGTTCAAGAAGAATGATCAGCCTACTCCCACATAGCAAGCAGCCACAGGAACATTCACTATTTAAAAAGCCAGCCTTAACCACATCATTCCTAACACTTTTCTCCACTAAGCACAAATTTGTACAAATACGTAGCTGAACTGGAACCCATCAGGGTAACAAAAAAGGTAATTTTTCCCATTTTTATTTATAGTTATGCTGGCACCAGTTCTCTACATCACACAAGGCAGTTTCTCAAGGAACATATGCATTATATACCACACACTAGATAGCAGTAGAAGAAATATTTATAAATTCTGTCACAGCAAAATTCTAATATCGCCTCCTTGCCCCAAATTTAATAATAAATAGCATCTCTTTGAACTCTGCATTTTGTTGTTGGCATATTCTAACTAGAATTTTTCAATACAGTGTCATCTTTGACACCATAGATAATAGAAAAACATCACCACATGACTTTCTTTTTTTGTCACACACTGAGTAAGGACTCAACCCTGTTTGGCAAAGAGCAATAATATACGACTCAAAACACTTTCATGCTGTTAGTATGCATGTGTTTCATATCAAACCTTGAAAACTTTAGTTCAGTCCCACTGAGGCTTTTAGCCACTGAATATATAAAAATCCATTTATTGTTTATCAAGATGCCCCTCTAAACACCAGAGAAAGAAATCAGTACGAGGAATTCTCCTCAAAAAAACCCAAAACCCAAACCTAGGAATATAAGTATTACGTCAAAATTAAAAAAAAATAAGTACGAATTGCTCTTGGACCTGAAAAGACTTCAATCTGATCAGAGTACAATCTGTTTTAGGAAACAGTTGTTTGCCACAAGTTAACTGTGGCAAACATTTCCTATTTAGTGACCTATTAAAGGAAAGAGTACATTACCCTTTGCTAAATACACAACAGTTTGAAGGCCAATTTCCTCATTATTGTATTACTATTTTATAAGCTGAAGTGTGATTTAATAAGTTGGTTTTTTCTCAAAGTAACAGGTTCTTTTTCTTTTTTTTTATTCTAGTAGTAAAGACACTATCACAACACAGCCATAATAAAAAAATGAAGTCTTCATACTACAAAGCAATGGCTCATTTGACCAGCATCAGATGTTGAAGAGAAGTATGAAAAGGGAATAAACCTGAATTCTGCCATGGCTCATAGATCAACAAAAACTATAAGGACTAGTATGTAAAACTGTAGGTACTATTTTGAAGTTGAAATATTAAGTTCCAGTTATTATTCACCTATTGGAACATATGTGTGCTGATATACATAGTATCCTTGGCTTCAAGCTCACATAGGTGAAAAAAAGCTTTTTTCCCCTAGTTCTGAGTCATTTAAATACAACCAGAAGAATAAAAAGAAAACATATTCAGAAAATGAAGTGTATCTTTTTAAGAAAATATGTATTAAAATTCCTTCTGATCACATATTTGTATTAACAGCCTTTTTGTGGTACAAAATGCAACAAATAAGAGAAAATTAGTATTACCTTATGGTAACCGCCTGACCAATATTAGTCATAGCTGATGTCATTATTTCAGTAGTAAGGCTTTCAGCAAAACTGACTCCATCTTGTCCAATACCACTGTCAGCTGTCAGACTTGTGTAACTCAGCTCTCTTTCTGCTTTCTCTACAGCTGCAGCAGCCCCCTTGTCAGAAAACACTGTCCTCTGTTCTACATCAACGTGAATTTTGGGAATATCGAGCTGAAACACTCTTGAATTTTGACAGGCACCACTCAATCCAGAATGAAGAAAATGCCTCACTGGAATGCAGGATTCTTGTGCAGGTAGATGATGGGACATACTTTCTGTACAGTACCGATGTTCCTTCACACTGCAGCATCTACAGACAGTTCCAGAAAAAGGAGACAGTTTCTCCGTATATGAGAGCTTATCCCCATTGTTTCTGTTTTCAGCTACATGGAGAACAGCTGACTCTAAACTCACTTCTAGAGTATCATCTGCTACTTTCCTAGCATACTGTTCTATAGCTTGAATTATGCCTTCACTGTAGCCATTTTCATTTATATTACCTGTACTATGATAGAGTTTATGATCTGGGGAGAAAGGACAAAATGTCCTAGAAAACCTTGTTTTAATGATATCCCCTGTGACTTCATCAAATTCAGTCTTTTTATATAGGCAGGAATCTGTTAGAGACTTTGGCAAACATCCTCCCGACATTTTTAGTTTCTTCCTGACATCACAAGTGATACTGTGAGCAAGGGATTCCGAAAAATCTAAAAACTCTGTACATTCCATTCTCTGTGCACCGCCACTCCTCTCGAACATTTGGCCTTCACAGCGATGAATGCTGCTTTTCACTTGCTGTACTGCATCTTTATTCCCTGCTTTGATCAGCTCCAGCTTAGCATTTACCTGTGCATTTTGCCCAGGAAATGTCTTTCTGCTGTATCTGAATTTGGTTTTTCTAGCAGCTTGCTGCAAGCCTGATTTGATAGACCTGTAAGCAAGTCTGCTGGCGTACTGATCCACTAACAGCTCAGCGTTACCTCCTTCTCTTTTCAGAACCCGGATAACGTGATCTGCGTACTCGTCAGTCACACTTTCACAGCTCGGGTACTTGGAAGTCAAACCTGTTGTGCCTGAACCTTGTGGTAAAGGAAGCACAGATGAATCTCTCTCCCCTGACCACTGGTCCTGTACCATGGGCCCACACCACTCCTTTGAACTGCCATCTTTATCACCTTTTCTCACATAAAAGCAATCCACCTGGCAGTTAACCCGCTTCAACCTCAACAGCTTGCAATGCCTTGACTTCACTATTTTCTTGGCCTCATTGATGACTTTTCCTGCCATATCTCCTGCATAATTCCACAAGGGATTACATGTCTCTTCTGGGATATTTACATATGCAGTATATCCACATCTTTTCTTTTGCATCCCTAACTGAGCCTGCCTACCAGCTTCTCTTTCATTTGTTTTACCACCTAAATGGGAAGCAGCCATTGCGGTCGCTACTGAAATTATGCGGCTAGCTAGGCAATCTGCATACTGAATTGTTTTTGCTGAATGCTCCTCCTTCTCAACAGGCATTTCAGAATGATCTTCATCTTCACTACTTTCCACTTCTTCGGAAAGCGACCGCATGAGTTTCAGCATAAATTCCTCATTTTCCAAAGAGTCATGTTCAGTTTCAGAGGAATCAGTAATGGATGGATTGTAGGGTGTAGAAGGTGGTGTTGCAGGTGCAAATTCCTTTGCTAATTCTCCCTTGAGTTTCTTGGACAGTTTCTTTAGGTTCCTTTCAGAACTACCTTGACATGGTACTAGAGGAGTCGGTGGGGGTGTATCAGGCATTAAACAGGTATTTCCATGTTTCAGGCTTGATTTTTCTTCCATCTGCAAAGTACCTTCACTTCCAAGCATCTCTGAAGAAAAGCTATTTGCATGCAGAAAACAATCAGTCTGCCTGTAATTCAAAGCTCCTGCTACTAGTTTCTGGGTGTCACTTTTTTTGGAAGGCTTGTTTAAGCATGTTACTGAACAGCTTCCTGTGTCAGTACAGTCCTCTAGAACACGCCTAGCAAAAGTCACAGTGGAACAAGGCGGGGGTGATTTTGAAGAAAACTTGTTTCCTTTTCGTTCTGGCCAACAATCTTTAGATTCTAAAAAACACTGAACAGAATGAGTTGGAGTAAGAAATTTACATGGATTATTCAAAGGCAACTGTTGTTGTTCCACAATTATAGAAACATTGCTCTGCCTCTCAGCCTCTTGCTTCTTTATCACGTGTTGTTCTCTTCGATTGGTATCTCTGGAAGTCTGTGAGCTCACATTACACGTTAAATTCTCACTGGCATTGCATAACACAGTTTTACTTTCTTCCACAGATTGTTTTATTACATACTTGGCCAAATGATCTGCAAACATGCTCTTTCGGGAGTCCTCATCAGTACCTTCCACATAAGGCTTTTTGTCTATTACTTTTTTTGTTAAAAAATCTGAATACTCGTCTACTGCTTTTGTTACTCTAGATGAGGTTATGGTTTCATAAGCTTCATTTACTATCATATCTACCATAGTTCCAGAGAAAGTATTAATGCCTTTTGACCCACTTGTTAATTCTGAATTGTTGTTCATTCCAGATCTGCTATTTGATAGTTTGGTATTATTCTGGTTACAATAGAGTGATGGAGTACTCTCAGTACTTTGACTGTGATCCGAAGTTAGATAAATATTTCTGAAAGAAGCAACTTCCCCCTCTCTCGTTCTCCTTGTGAAAAATGGATGAGTGGAGTCTTTGAATACTTTCATACTGTCATCAGCATTTGGAACAGTGGATACGTTCACTTTGTAATCGTCAGAGGAAACCTGTTGCTGACAAAGAGCACTTCCAGCTAAGGGCACAGGTATTGAACTCACAACACCAGAGGTACAAAATAGAGCTTGCTGTACTGTATATTCCTTCTTGGAGTCTTGGATTGGCTTTAGCGCTACCCTATCATTAAAATTAGGAGAAACTGTGGAAGTCTGTGTTGACTCCAACATACTTTCTGCACTAACATATTTGATATTGTCCATGGAAACACTAATGGCTGCTTGTGTTGTGAAGGTCACATCAACCTGAGATAGTTCAATAAATGCCTCCTGAATGACAGATTCAGACAAATCTCGGGCATAGGATCTTACCACTTTGTTTTCATAATCAAACGATGAGGGCTGTGCAGTAGGTGTTGATGGATATGAGAACTGGCATACTTCCATGATTCCTTCAAACACAAGTTCTTCAGCAAGGTCTGCAGCAAACCGTGCAACGGTGTTGGTAAATATTTGTTTCTTTACCTGACGCAATTCTTTCAAAGCACCAGTTATAGCTTCGCTCACCAAAAAGTTTGCTATGCCATTAATGGCACGCTCCTTCAGCGAGATTGCTCTACGTCTTCCAATCTCATAAAAAGCCATTTGAAAGACTGAAGAAGTCAACCTAGCAGCCAAATGGCAAAGTGCATTTGTGCATGAAGAAACACCTTTTTGGAGGTCTTTAAATGCACTGCCAAAACTTTTTTCAACCAATTCAGTTGCAAATTTTTGAATGCTATCTCTTATCATCAGTGACTTATGTTTAGATTTTGCTTGCTTCTCCGGTTCCTTACTAGTTTTCATTTTGAGATCTGCAGCTTGCCTCTTCTTCTCTTTCAAAGCAACCCTTTTGTGCTTTGAATCTTTCTCTGCACACATTTGTTCTGATGAGGACTCAGAAAAAAAAACAGAACCCAGTATTTCACATGAAACACCGTCAGCATACGCTGAGTAACTGTTATAAGCTGCATCACGGTGACTTTGACCTGTCCCATCTCCACTAAGATTAATTCGACACAAGCATTCAGAAGAACCACAGCTCCCCAGGGGGCTGAAGGCCGATGTTCTAATGGGGCTGAAGAAGCCTCCACTCTCTTCCCCTGACGTTTTAACCGGGCGAGGGGAATCCGGGACCTCGAAGATGCTGCTGTACGGTGATTCTGGCTTACGAGGAGTTGGTTTCTTTACATTGGCTGGGAGAGTGGGACGATCAAACTTGAATTTCTGAGGATTCATTGTAACGCTTGCAGAAGACAATTTTTCATGTGCAGTCCTCCTTTTCAGGGCAGGATTCCCTAGGATGGGATCTCTAATAATTTTACAAGAATGTTCTAAAGCTTGTTCCAGCTCATCGAACTGATCAAAACTATCAAAAAATTCACTCACTTCTGAATCTGAATCCTCTATACCATCTTTTACTACTGGAATTTTTGGCAGCTGAAGTTTTGCCTTCAAGCTTTTTTGATACCCTTCTTCATCTAAGAAGATGATGGGGCTTGGGCTGGAGCAATCTGACTCAGAGGATTCAGCTGGAGAGGAAGAAAACAATGTTTTACGCAAAAAACTAACACCTTGATCAGAAGGATTATACGGCTTATAGAAACTCCTTTGTATCCAAGGATCAGTAATTGAAGTTGTAACTGAATTCTTTACTGAGGACAGCTCCTTAAGTCCCAAAATATCAATCAAAGTAGAAGATCTGGCAGACGATTTTCGATGTGCAGAACCCACAAGAATCTTTGAGTCAACAGCTTCTAAACATTGAGCAGGGATGGTCTGTGAAGCAGCATCTCGATGGTTTTGAGAAGTAAAGCTGCAAGTACCTGAACAAAAAAAAAAGGTAAAAAGAAATTGCTTCAAAACCCAAGCATTTCCACAGAACTATAGCAAACTAGACAGATTTTAATGGCAACTTCTGGGTTTACTATTGTTGCAAAATACTAGCTCATCTTTCATGATTAAAGCAATCTTTCATTTTCTTTAAATCCTATTATACAAATCTAATCACTGACTAATTAATGTATTTTTTAGCACACAAAGTAGAACAAGGTTTTATTTGATATCCATCTGACACTGAGATTAGAATCTTTGGTTTATGAGTTGGTAAGCTGTTGTGGAAAGAGCAAAAAAATTAACTTTTCAATTGCATAATATCCCTTTACAAGGCATAATTAATGTAAAAAAACTTACAATTTATTTACATTTACTTTCTTATTGAATCCCAAGAGCCTAAATTTCAAACACCAATTTCTACAAGTGTGCAAGAGCTTACCAGCACTTAGTATCTTTGAAGGTTCATCTTCATCTAAGTGTTCGAAAGCAGTGACAAAATCATCCTCAATTGAAGAAACTGACTGATTGGTGTCATCATCTTCTCCATGGATTGTCTCTGTTTGATGTTTTTGTGAAGAGTTTATTTCCATTGCATATCTTATGCCTGTAGTATACTTGCTTAGCAAGGTAAATATATAATCAACTTTGATCCTTGGGAATGAAGGAGATAGTCTCATCACACAAAACACTTCAGGAAGCTGATTCTTGAAAAAGAGAGCAACAAAAAAACAAACAGCAATCTTCAAGGTATTCCTTCAATTCATTTTTATGAAGAGTAAATAATTTTAGATTATTTTAAATACAAGTAAATGAATTCAACAGTTTGTATAGACTGATAGCTAGAATGACTTATTTTTGTAAGGTCTGCATTCTGAATCAATCATTGCAATAATGTAACACAACCATGATAACACTTAACCCAAGAATCTATTAAAGAATGCATGTTAAAAATTTGTGGAGGAACACAGTATTTCAGAGCATGTTTATGCCATATAATATTTCAGTTTAGAGGATATGTGTTTCTTTGAGGTACCTTTAATCTTATATGCAATGTTTGTAATTTGAAAGAATATAATTAGCATGGTAATAATGGGAAAAATATAGGAATAAAAATAATGGAAATTATGTCATTAACAGCATTTATAAGTTTTTTTAAAGAAAAGTGATCACTTTTATGAACACCAGATATTCCCTTAATTTTGTGTACTTCTGTTTCAACAAAAAAAGTCTGCTGAAGATGAAAGCTATCTGAGCAGAGCACAGATAGGTAAGCTGACAGATTTCATATTCTTTCCAAATTGCCAGTGAAAGGTACTATAGCCTATAGTCCTACAGGAAGCACCTATAGGATCAGCACCATAATAAAATGTTGGTTAAGTATTTTTTGTAAACAATACAGCACAGTTTATCTTCATGAAACAACAGAAATATAATATTAGTACTACTGTGGCTAAGATGGCCCAAAACCAAAAGCAAGACAGGGTGTAATATGACTAAGCTCTTTAGAAGGCAAAATGTAATGCTTCTGGCATGCAAGAAAACACAAAAAATTTACCTGATGTTTCATGACATAAGGTTTAGCCAAGGTTTTCTTTATGTCTTTTAGAAATACTGCCTCATTTTCTTTTAATTTGCGCAACTGGAGTGATTTCAGAACATCTGGAAGCTCTACAGAAACAGCTGACAACTCCTGATTTTAAATAAAGAACATTGAGAATACAAAATCAAAAAACTATCATGCAAATGACAATGGGGTTGATTTCATACCTCCCCTAAATCCTAGCTGCTGCTAATTCTGGTAAAGTTTTTCTTTCCTTCCCGATTTCTTACTCTTCTCTTCCCCCCATTTACTCTCTCAAAACGTGATCTAAACCTTGTGTAAACAAGATTTAATTCAGTCCATACTTGGAAGATGCCTAAAAGTCATAAAGGAGAATCTTGAAAATGCTGAAAAGCAGCTGCACGTCCTACAAAATACCCAACTACACTGACCTCAGCTATGGATGGTTCTCAATGGATCTCTACATGCTCTTTGTGGGCTTTATTGGAACAGTGTTCTAGCTCCCTATCATAAAAACATGAGCAAGGCACTTCTTTAACATGACCTTGGACAACCTTTAGATTTATCTAATACGGAAGAGGCCCATGAAAGAGTTACTTTTTTTTTCCAACAGTCCAAACGTTACTGATCCCTATGGTTCAAAGCAAATCTCCATAAACATGTCCTGTCCAACCTTCTCTAAATTCCATCTAACTCTAAACAAACAGTTCTTACCCATACTTGAAAGAATGTCTAGCATTATAGTTTGAAGAATTAGCAACACTGATCTCATATGAAAAACAAATGGATTCAGAGTTTCTGTTTTACATTTTAAAATATCAGCAAACTATTACAAGCAATCTCTAAGATCTAGACAGAGCAGAAACATGGAATTTTACTGTGAATGTGTATGTTATGAATTATACTGATATGCAAATTGCACAGGAAGACTAAATCCTTAAGTTATGCAAATGGCATATCATAACCCTCACAGTTGGCTACACTCCACCTTTTAAAATAATATTTCCTTATCTAAATCTCCAGAATAACATCTTAAGGCATAACCATAATACCAACTTCCCAAACCCCTACCAGCAACTCACAGCTAGAGGTCAGATCAGTAAAGTTAGTTTCACACATGCAACTGCACCATATCAATAAGCACAACTCAACTAAGGGTAAGATAACAAACCAAAATATTGATACACACAAGTTTTTACCAACAAAACCCAAACCAAAAAAAAAGAGCACCCACAATAAACACAATCAACTGAGGCCCTTTCCACCCAAACACCCCCACCAAAGCAATCATCCTCTCTCACTTCATTTAAGTTGTTCCAGAGCATCCTAATACAAAGACTGACCCAGGTAACACTGTAAATATATAAAAAACTCTGATTATCCTATTAAAATAATTATTTTCAACCTTTCAACATTTGAAACGTAGACTTTAAAATACTCAAGATACATCTATTCCATTTCTTGAACACCAAATTTCCTCCAGTTAAAAAATTAGGTGCTGCTTAGAAGAAATTTTACAATATAGATAGATATACACTGTACCTGCAAGTGAGTAGTACCCATCTCTTCCACAAAACCTATAAATGTGATCTGTAAAATAAATACATGAGTACAGTCAAGTACAGTAAAGATTTTTTGTGTGTTTCCTGCAGATACTTAAGAGATAAAAATCCAGCAGACTTTAACTTAAAGCTTCATTCCACTGCCACAGAAACCATACCTTATGACAGTACAGCTTGCTCAAACAGTAGCACACAGTCATACATAAAGAATGGTAATGCTATGTTTTATTATATACCTTTTGACTTGAGAAAGGTCAGATCAGACTGAAGAGCTTATTATGCAACATTTAAAACTCACTACACAGGAATTATTCTAGTGGCTGATATATACAGAGCAACACATACATGCCTCATTACATCTGTTAAAATAAAGACAGTTTTGCAAAGATCAGCGCTCATCCATCCTTGCTTCAGGCTGGGCACATATAAAACAGTTCCAGTCTGAAATCTGTCCATGCTGATAAACTGTTATACATTTGGATATACTGAATAAAGCATAATGCCAACACATTATGCAATTTACCATGTAAATTCATTAGCCTAAGGCCAAAACACAACAGATTACTTAAGCCTCACGTTTGCATGCCATTGCCAAGTAAATAAACCCTAACATAAAAGAATTAAAATATTCAACCTGCCAAAAAAAAAGAAAAATAAAAAAGGTCTTGTCAGGCTCAGGAACCTTGAGTATGCCAGAAACATCAGTTTTACCTCAGGTTTTTGTGCTTGTGGACAAGGGAGATATTTTATCACATACTGTCTCTCTCCTCTGTCTACAGGTGTTTAGTACCATGCAACACAGACTGAAGAGAATCAGTCACTGCTCAAACTTTGTTTCAAACATCAGATTTCCTCAATTCACATTTATTATTTCCTTAACAACAAATCAATAGCCCATCTGCATACTCAAAAAAAATACCAAGACATTTATTTTCAAAACAAGGGTGTCAGAAGATAAACTTCGCTTCCATTTTGTAGGTATGGAATAAAGCACAGAGACTAAATAATTCCACTGATGTTTCAAATTCAGTTTTATATGGTTTGGGTTCCATTTTTTCAAAGGGCTATGCAATAGAATGATTTTTAAGCCATAACTCATAAATTTGCAGCAGCTACTCCATTTACTCCAAAGAATATCACTATGTTTATATTGATACATTATTAACTGATTCAGTTACCTGCTTGTATATACACAGAATCTCTGTAAAAAACCTAGAAAAAAGAAATGGCCAGAATTCTATTTTGACTGTATTTGTGTTTTGAAGATGTCCTTTCAAAGTGTGAGTAAAAAACGAAACCAATGTTTATTTTCAACTGAAATCATACTATGAAAAATTCTGTCTTGTTTATTTCAGGGGGCTCTCATGCTGGAAAAAAGATCTTATGCTTACAGTTAATATAGTCCTGCTTACATCCACATATCCTTATGTCAGGTATGACAAGATCATAAAGGAATTAATGCTTCTCTGTAACATTCCAAACAGCTCCAGACAAATTACACATCTGCAGCACCATATGCACAGTGTTAACTCTGAAACCATCCTGTTTGAGCAACATTACTCTTCTACTCCCACACAATTCATCCACACATCTGCAAGACATACGTAAACCTCTACATTTTTTATCCGTACAGTACGTACAATATGAACTGACTTCCTCCACACAAGGGGCAAAATATCAAACAATTTAAACTACCTGGGAAAAAAACTAGCTCTTTAAAGAACATTTTTGAGAGGTTCTAGAGTTTGTTGCTGTTTGGGGTTTTTTGGCAGTTTTGCTTCAGTTTTTTAATGGGTGTTTGTTTTTTGTCTTCTTACATGCCCCTTCCTCTTCCTCAGGATAATGATTCCAAACCTTATCTTCTCCCATTGGATATTTCATTGTGAAAGACAGGGCAGTGAGCAGGAATCATAGCTTCACACAAAATAAGGGCAATATTACACTGTGAGATCAGCAGAAAGCTGTCAAAAAGACCACAACACTACTGAGTCTGTCTATTTTTGCATCGATGACAAGGCTAACCTGGATCTCTTTATGGTGGTCAAACTCCAGTTTTCACAGAAAAAAATCACCTTTTAATACCTCAAACATTTCTGAAGTTAGTACATCAGCTCAAAAGTTGGAGAGTAGGCCAAGGAAATAAAAAGGTCATCAGCAGCATAAGTCCTTCCTTTAAACTAAAAGTGTATGAAACACTGTAATCGAAGGCTACCTTAAGCCATGGGTACAAAGGAATTGGTACAGCAAAACCTAAATTCTGGTTTTCTCAAGTCTGAGTTCTTCTAAAATCATCCTTCATGTAAATTATCTTTTCCTGTATTTTTTAAGGAAAAAAATACCTGTTCTGTGACAGGATATTGGCCCTTAAGAACCAGAGGGCTCTTAATTGCTTGACCTCATAAGGTAACTAAATATAGTCAGCCATCTTTCTCCACAGAGACTATCACTGAAGGCATATAAAAGATGTTCCCAGGTATTTTCTATAAGATAAAAAAACCTTCGCAGATTCTAAAGCATGGTCAGCCTGATCAGATAAAGACATGGTTTTGCTCACACCTCCACTGCATAGCTCTTCCTCCTTACATTAATCTGTTGTAGCTTTCATCCTTCACCAATTCAGTTTCTTGCCTGCTCCCCAAATGTCTCAACCCCTGACTGTATCCATTCAATTACACAACCTCTGGTGTTACCCAGGCAACCCTAACTCATCAATCTGCCTCTCGCTACTGCTTATGTAATTATCAGTCTTCCCTAACCACATCCTCTGTTGTCTTTGCTTCAGTTCTCCCTGTCTCAGCTCCTCTGTATGGTCTGTTCAGGTCAGCCTTTCCTTCTCTAAGCCTCTTCTCAGATCTTGTCAGATTTGTCAATTACAAATTAGAAGTCTTATAAACCCATAATACATGGTACACATTGCTTTTACTTTTTTCTTTTCCCTTTGGGAAGTTGTTGTTAGCCTTGTAAATCAAGCAATTCTAGTAATTCCTCCTTACAGCTTGAGATTTACCTAGATAATCCCACATTCTGTCAGGTCTACTTCTCTTCACACATTGTCCAGCTTTCAGACCATCCATAATCACATAAAACAAGTCTAGATCTGCAATTCTGAGGCTTTGGCTTTTATCTTAAGACCTGAATCCAAGTGTTCTGCTACTTTGTTAGGATACCGTCCATACAACCTTGATCACAGCAGTGCTCACAAATGCAGTACACCCAAGTCATCTATTTACACATAGTGGTTTTCTAGTTTCACAAATCCTCCAAAGCACAGAAATGTCACCTTGAAATGTTATGGCCTTTTTAAGACTGCAGTCACTAAATTCAAGAATGACAATAGGAGGCATAGATTTTAAGGCCGGTAACATCCAGCATTGTTTCTATTTACTATCCTGCAGCTTTCCATACTGTTTCAAGAGACATTGTTTTCTATCATAGCCACAAAATATATGTAAGTGGGAATATTATGGCAAACCTCAATAAAATTATCCTGTTCTTCCTGATTTATGCATTCCTCTGCTGATATGTTGCATAATTCTTTCCTGCTGTGTAGCAGTGACTTCATAGACTGCAGGATACTTTCACCAAAATTCTGAAAAACAATGAAAAAAAATTTAAGAAAAAATGCATATTCAGTTTCAGATATATAATCTATCCATCTATTCTCTACTCCCCAAAAGTTTTGCTACTCTGACTATTATTTCAAATTATTTTGTACATAAATCACCGGGTTTGACGTTTAAATTTACTTCAGGACATGAAGTTGAAGCAGGTACATTTTTTTCAAGCAATACTTTTATTCCAAAATAATTCGGCATTCTGTAAAATCTTTTGAAAAAAAACAAATATGAGAATACATGGGAAAAAAGAACAGATGAATCCAAGAAATCCAAATCCCATCTATTCCTTGCATTGTAGCCTGTATATAGAACTTTTCCATCAGCTTTTGCTTAAATAGGATGAAAAGCAATTTTAGCCAAGAAAAGTAATGGAGGTGGCTTCAAAATTCAGAGGGGAAGAAAATAAGCAAACAAAAAACACCCAAGAAAATCCACATACACTCTTTCCTATTCCATCAAGAGTATAAAACAACTACAACTTAATCCCATGTAAATACTTCTTGTAACATTTCTTGTAATAACACTTATGGCGACATGCAAGCACCCAGGGATGGCTAAAAAAGGCTGAAGAATCCAAGACGTTCTCCCAGTGTAACAAAACATAGCAGAAAAAAAGAATTAACACAAAGAAGGCAAGTAAGACTACAGAACAACAAAAACTGGTTCACTTAGCTTGTAAAAAAGACAATATCCTCTCAGTTGTTTTAGGAAGTCATTTTTTAATTTAAAATTTTCACCTTCTCTAGCAAATTGGAAGGTTAAGAAGACAACAACATCAGATGGCTAAAAATTATTAGCCCAGTAATATTCTCTGTAAGACTCCCCTGTTAAAAATGTTAAAAGTGTGTCCAACTTATGACAAGGTATTTCAAATTTTCCTAGCCTCTCAAACAATAGCATTAGTGCTTGATAGCCAAATTTGGACAGAGAATGTTTTGCATTTCTGGTACTCCCACAACAAAACCAATCCCTTTATAGTAAAAAGTAATCTTACATATTACACTTAAACCTCAAGAAAGATTTTTTTCTCTGTATAAAAAGCAGTATCAAATACTACTACATTGAAAGCCAAATTATTAGAGCAGGGCCAGTGTCACTGTGGTTGTGCTCATGGCAACACAAAATTAGGAAAGCACTTCTAGATTGAACAGACAAAAGCATAACAGAACTTCAGGATCTCTTAAATTGCCAAAGTACATTTCAGAATGCTAGCCAACAAGGCTTAGGCTGCCACACTGACAGCCAAGGTCAAACGACATTAAAGAAGTTAAAACAGTAACTGTTATAGAAAAGTAACTGCTGAGCTATTTCTTAAAGTATTTTAGGCAGTTATTGGGTCATTTGAAATAAATTAATGAAGTGTTCACCTAATTTCCACTTTTATCTATTCCCTTGCCTCCACATGTTTAGCTACAATTTGCTCCCACTTTGTACTTTCCAAAGAATGCTGTCAGTGCCTTTCTCTGATTCTGTGGATCTTCCAAATTTACAGGAGGCTGCAATACCAATTATTGCTCAAAGCCTGTTCCCCTGTAATTCCTTCATTCATCTCGTACAAAATTAATTCGGGAAGCCAAACAAGCATGTTGAAATGTCTAATTTTCAGCTTCTACAATAATCTGATCAGTCACAACATTCAAAATAGTAATTAGGGAAAAAAACCCCCATGACCTTCTAATTTTCTGCAAGCCAACACTGTTTCAGCTTGAGAAGGGATCGTTATTCTCTAGTTGACTTTTCTAAAGCTACAAACTATTACACACACCTTATTTATAAATAAATACCTTTCCGTAGTTTAACACCTTAAAGGCAGAATGCATAACTAAGAACCAGAGTATGGTATGAGCAACCACTGAGGTGAAGGACAATTCAAAATTTTGGAGAATATTAAGTTGAAGTAGGACAAGAAGAAAGATGAAACAACTGGAAGAATGTCCCTAAGGTCTGGAAGGACCAGCATACAAGACTATACACGGGTCTGACACTATACAACTGAAGAGATAAAATATCCATAGCTAAAATAAGGAGGAATTAAGTGACCTATGTTTTTCAGATCATATTAATGAATATAAAAAAACTCAGAATGTGAAAATAATAACCACATGGGAATTAACAGGCACACTAAATACACAGAAGAAAATATCCCATCTATCTGGACTTCTGTAGATCACTTAAATCTTTGAAGAGTTAACAAAACCAGAAGACCGAATTAACAAAAAGAGCTGGTTTTGGTAATGAAGACTTTGCCTGGATGGAGATAATAAAGGGGGGTTTTGAGAATAGTTGATATAGGCCAGCAAGCAACTTCTTAAAACTTTATCCTGAGACTGATGTCAAGCATCATCATCATCATTAATAAATTTAACAAGGAAAAAAATAAATATGAAATGGAGACTATGGATAATTTGAAGTAAGCAGATGTGATCAGGTAAGAAGGAGAATAGCAAATCATACAGGAAGAATTTGCTCAGCATGAGTGTTTTAAAAAACAACCATAAGAAACACGAAGATATATCCTTAAAAACTTAAAGCAAGCTTTAAAATTGAATTGCAAATTCACGAGCTGGGAAACAAAAGACGTTGATTGACTTCTTGATCATGGCATAGCAATGAATGAACAGTCAATATGATACTGCACTCAAAACAGCAAACATGCATCCTCTAGTGAAAGAACTGACATCAGAGTCACTTAGAAGGACATCCTGTGTAATTGCACATACAGTATTATCCACATGTAAAAAGAAGATTAACTAACAACATGCACAGAAAGTAGGACTATGAAGGATAATCACTTGGAATGCAGAGGCTTTCATACAGAAGCAGACTAAAACCTTAGTTTACACTGTTTCCAAAAACCAAGGCTAACAGAGGACAGATCACCAATTGTAAAAATAATAATAAGGGTGAACATCAGCAAAAGAAAAGAAATTATTTAAGCAGAAGAATAAGGATATCCATGGACAAACAGGTATAAATTTGCTGTGAGTAGCTTCAGCCTGAAATTCCTAAGTCCTAGTCACTACTGCCATGCGGTTCAAAAAGACAAAACCAGCAGTAGGTTTGAGGTGGTTTAAAGCCCTCATTAACTGAGAGACTATATTTAGTAACTTTTTGATATTCTTATCTTCATCAAAATAGTGCTTATGACAGCAGAGGACTGTACCCAATTTCAGAGAAATCCTCCCATCCAACAGACAACAATGCAAGTTCTCTCACAATCCCGAACTAGGAGAAGCAACTACATTAAAACCTGAAAACTACCAAGTTCCCAAGACTATCAGCTCAGTTTAGGTAAGGACAATAGGTCATCTTCCATGAAAGGATGTAATTTTTTTTTTATAACTAGTACACTGCCAAGATACATCAACATATGGGCAAAAAACACCCAAGCAATCTATAAAGCTCTGCTTGGCAGGCCTCTAGGACTCAGTATTCTTTCCTCACAGAAATTCTTGCAAGAAATCCTATTTCATTCAGAAGCACAGATTTCAGATTTACTAAGTTGTGCCAGGGAAAAACCAAAAATACTGTCAAGGTGCTCACACATGAACAGTGGAAGTCCTTGCCACACCTCTAGCTCAACTGAGCAATTCAAAGATTTGCATTGTTCCAGCAAATCAAGAAGTCATTATCAACAAATCCATCACGGTACATTGGAGGAAATATTTGGTGTCATGAAATGTTTTAAAAAACAACTGTTTTCTAATATTTCAAACAACCTGTAAGATGCCACAGTCTCTAGAGAAATGAAGTGCAGTGCTGGATAGTCACGCTTCCTCTGCTGTTAAGTAACAAAGCAGCTCTTCCTGATTTCATCTACTCTAAGATTTAAAGGGACTGAATATTCTGAGGCAATTTTGTAAAAATAGAAACTAAGGCTTTAAATATACCTACCATAACAGTGCACTGACTTTTAAGAGCTACTACTGCAACAATTCCTGTTAGCAGTGACAAAATATTACCAAGAGGACAGCAATCTTCTGTAAATCAAGAGAAGGTGAAACACAGTGCAGTACTGACCACCCCACTGCCTGGGTCTATGAGAATCAAAGTTCCATAATCTAAATAGACACCTCAGAGATAAACATCAAGAGGAGGCAGCCACAAATCAAAACAATGGAGTCTGGCTGCAGGAAAATGCAGAATTCTGTAAGCAGGGTTGAATTAATGGCTCTAGAACCACAGTCCAGAATGGTTAATAGCAATTAATGGAGCAGTTCACAGAGGTAATATTTTAATCAACTATTAGAATCGGTGAGGAATCACTGGTCACTGTCATTATTAGAAAGATGCTTCTGTAACCCACAGGTCTAAAAACCTGGTGGGGCAGGGAGGGTGGTATTTGTTTTGTTTAGTAAATTCAAACAGAAAAAAAAATAAAGGGCAGATGTCCCTTAAAAGTAAGTTTATGTTCAAGTTAAGGTTGCAGAGTTACTTAACTGTAGTTGAAGATCTCAATTTGAGTTGGAGAGTTCTCATAAACCAATAAAATACAAGGTTTTATACCATGTGTCTTAAAGTGAAAGATTATCACCCATAATTACAAATTGCTTAATATATGGCAGTGAACATTCCGTGTCAGGACCTGGAAAAACTGACTACCTGCCTGCCTGTCTCCGAACACTCTCCTCTGCTTCAAACAGGACATATACCACAGATACTGTTTCTTTAAAACAACAAAACCTGTTCATGAAATAAAATAATGCAATTTTCATGTGATAGGATGCTTCCTTGCTCAGTTTCTCCTCTTACTGTTGCAGTAACTTGCAAATAAGGAAGTTTAATAACCAAAAAAAAACCTAGGAAATTACTGATCTGTGTTCGTCTACCTAGAGAAATACAGTTATATAAATAAATTTGTTCCTTCAGGATAAGCTGCAACTTTTGTTTTATTAAACACTTATAGAAGTTGCAAGAAAATTTTAGGACCAGTGTTTATGTTCTCCAAGTTACACTGACAAAATTTAAATAAATAAATAAATTTAATTTAATGTTAGAAATGCCCACTAATATCCTTTTTAAGTGCTAGACATATTTTCTTCTTCACCAAGGCACTTCCTGAATGTTTACGTAAACACAAGGATAAGACAAGACACCAAACCCTAAAGATATTACAAGCCCTAACACAGGCTTCACAGAATTGAATAAGGTTATATAGTTATATTTTAATTTATTACATAAACTCAAAAAATCTGCTCTAAAATAGAACTTATATTCTAATAAAGAAGGTGAATTCTAGGAAATTAATAAATCACAATTTTATCACATCTTGAAAGACAAAAGCACCCTTTCTTTAAATTATGCTATCTCTTGGTTCAATTACACTAAATATACCACAGTGCAAAGCAAAAAGCAACTTCTCTGCCTCCCTGAAAGGTCAAACAACCCAAATTAAAACATAATAAACCGCCCCCACAAAAAACCCAAATAAATCAGTTCACCTGCTTCATTATTAGATCAAAAAGCTCTGAAATACTTCTTTTATTTAAATACAGATAATTACCTTTTCAACAGATATTCTTGATTTCATGCGATTGCCCTGAGCCCTGGCGTACATGTCCATGATCTTACCAATCCTAGTATTTGATGAAAGACGTCAGCTCAAAAATGCCTAGAAAAAACATTTATATTTGATTATTTTATGTTTATCCATTTAGTTCACATCCACTCTAAAAATGCAAGTAGACAAAGCAAGAACCAATAAAAACAACTAAAAAGCATTTTTAAACTCGGAAAGATTAAACAGCACACCATCCATACTGACAGCTGCCTTTAAGAAAGTACTGCCTTAATGACCTTCAAAACCAGGCATGAAATGCAGAACACAGACACTTAGCAGTAAGTTTCATCATTTTCCCTTAACTAGAATTTCAAGGCTGTACTGGGGGCGGGGAGGAACATCACATTAAATATTGTTTCACTGTCACTCATATGCTGGAAGGTTTTTCGGCAGGTTCTGTACAATAAAACGCACTGCAACCACCCTTTACCAACCTCGGGAGGCAAATGTACAACTCACCCACCCAGCCAACTGGCCCAGTCATGTCTGTCACCCTGAGGTACCACAGGCTAACGTGGATCATCACTCTTGTTCCCTGGTTCCACTCTGGGCAGCCCAGTCTCTGCTGGCAAAACTCAGCAGACCACATGCATTTACCAGCACTCTCAACTGAGCAGGTCACAAGAGTTTCTGCTCAAGTCAGCTGCCCTTATTTATCCTAAGTCTTATTCTAACAACAAGAAGATAAAAAAAAACAGCTATGAAGGTATTTTTTTAAGTTTCCATCTTTAACCAGCAGCAATGGATCTAGTTTGTTTCATTCATCTTCACATCTTCCCATGGTCACACAATTTAATCAGGAAAAAGAACTCCTAGACTATATAAAATAAACCAGGCAAGGAGCAAGTGCATGTAAAAATGACTGTAAAGATAAAGAAACACAACATCAGAGTATGGGTCTTCACACAACTGACCAGACTGGTTTTGTTGTTCTCATCTTGTATTTAACCTTTATATGGGAAATAACATTTTATATGGGTTTGGTCTTGAGTACAAGTCATTTAAATCAGAAGATCAGTAGTGTCATCTGTAACACAGAAGTAACTATTCTTCATCTTCCTCCATCCTAGCACATCTAAAAGTAAAACTTATTCAAGAATACAATAGCAAGACATTATTATTACATACATCTATTCACATTTCACTTTGATTTCTGCTTTCCTTCACAAGATGAACTTGCTAGAATCTTAGAAAAGAAGTTACACCTAGGAAAATAAACTGCAACATTTTCATCTCTACAGCACAACTTCTCTCAACTGGATGTTTGAAGTTTGGAAAATTGAAACAATTACATGAAGCAGCCAGGCGCATGATCCACAGATTATATATATAATATATAAGTATAATAAATACAAATAAAAAATCTATTTCATAGTAAACTATGTCTAGAAGACTAAACACAACAGTGCTAAAACTCATGTGTTAAAAAGAAAAAAATCCACAAAACAGCACTGGACAATAAAAAGAAATTCACTTCACCTGTTCCTACTGCTCTAAAGTGGCTAAACCAATAAAAATCCAAACCATATGGGGAAATACTCTTAGACACTCCTTGTCCTAAGAAAAGCCATTTTTAGAAAAAGTTGGGTTTTCACACAGGTACTTCAACTCTACATTTTAGGATGGATCCCTCCTGGCAGCAATTCTAACAAAGCCCAACACAGCACCCTGTGGAGATGACCTTTTAACCCTCCTGGGTGCTGCAGTGTTTACTCAGGTACAGGAGTTCACAGTTGCACTATAAATTGCCTTCAGCTTAAGCATTTTCCTGTGTCAGCTGCTACTAAACTCTGGAGACCTGATCATCAAACTGTAGGGTCTCCTACCTACAAAACAGACTTGTAAAATCACAGTATGAAGACTCTGAAAAATATTGGACAGAAACCATACAGATTTATCACCATAAAACCACAATATTTTGTCTTCTCTGCATCCTGTCCTTCAGTACTTGAATAATTCGTCTTAATATATACACCCATATTATACCACCTACAGCATCTCTGCCCTCCATCATGCATTTCAGAGAAATCTGAAGGGTCTCACTTGTCCAAAAATGCACCAAAACCTGAAGGTTTTCTTTTTAATATGTAAAATTATTATCCATTTTCAATGCAACAATGGTCCAATCGTGTGACAAGTACACAAACATTAACACTAACTGAAAAGGAAGTGAAAGCACTGACAACAAAGCAGCCTGGAAATAGCTCATTTGTATAAATAAAACCTACCATTTAAAATTGCTTTTACTTCTGGATATTGAATTTTACTATTTTAATTTCCTCCTATTGTTAACTCAAAAAGGGATTAAATGGCAGATGCATCAGATATAAGAGGAACAGGACTTTCCTGTTACTAACTATCATCAGACACCCCAAAAAAAGGGAAAAAATTGATCACACAACTAATTAATGAACACCCACAGCATCTTTACCTCTTTAGCAAGCTGGATCACCTTAAATGCACACAGCATGGGCAACACACAAGAGGAGCTGGAAGCCTCTGTGCTGCTAGGAAGCTACAACTTAGTTGCTGTTACTGAAACCTGGAGGGAAAAGTCCCACAGCTGGAGTGTGGCTATGGATGGCTACAGAATGTTAAGAAGGGACACGCTAGGAAGGAGTGGCTGAATGTTGCCCAGTGAAAAGTTGTCTCTGAAGAACAGCCATGAGCAGCCTGAAAGCACATGGGCAAAAGAAACAAAACAAGGTATCAAGAGAACCTGGTGGTTGATCCAGGGAAAGCTACTTGAGGAAACCTTCTTCCTCCAGCTACAGGAGGCATGACACTCTCAGGTTCTTGTCCTGCTGGAGGCCTTCAACCACCCCAAAATCGACTGAAAAAGGGCACAGCAAGCTATTGCAGGAGGAGACTCCTGGAATGCATGGAGGATCGCTTTTTAAGACACATAATAGATGTTGGGGAAGGTGATACAGGGAAATCTTACAAACATGATTGTTTGGCAACAGGTCCTGAAAACATAAAACCTGTGAATGACATAGAAATGAAGGCAGTTTTTGAGATGTAAGCAGGCCTCACCACGAGGCAGAATATTGAGCAATACCTCAGACCCATGGGGGGAGGGTACTGTTCAGGTAGGAAGGTGGTATCTTAGAAATTAGCATTTAAATGTTTAGGATGTAGTGCCTTATGTAAATCTTGTTGCTCTCACAGGCTATATGTAAATCTTGTAAAATTTGTGTCTCACAATGGATTGGCTATTGTAAATCAGAATATTCAACACGGAATGGGATAAAACTTACTGTAACAGGAAATTCGCTCTCTCTGGACAACCCTCTCAGCTGGGAGCTGGCAGCTGAGAGCAGGGCTCATGTCCTGGGACCACCCTGTCTACAAATATCTATATTACCATCGTGGCACAGAATCCACAAAGAGAGAATCCTGTAGTCACTAACCTAAGGGAGCTAATCAGTGATAACAAGATTGGTGAAAGCCTGGGCCACAGGAGGCACACACTGGTGGTGTTTGCAGCCCTGAGGGACATGGAACAGGCAAAGAGTACATTCAGGATCCTAAATTTTGGAATAGCACACTTCTAGCTGTTCAATGAGCTAAATCCATAGGACCTCCTGGGAAACTGTCCTGAGAGACATGGGAGCAGGACAGAGCTGGCAGACCTTTAAGGATGCTTTCCATAAAGCCCAAGAACTACCAACCCCTGGGTCTAAGAAATCAGAAAGGAAGGCATGGGAATGGCATTGCTGAGTTGAGATCAAACTAAGAGCAACTGAGCTCAAACTACAGGGCAAGTAGGAGATGAAAAGGCAGCAGAAGCAGGGACAGGTATTCTGGGAAGAGTATGAGGACACTGCCCAGTTTTGCAAGGATGAGGTCAGAAGGCCAAGGTGAAGCTGAAGTTGAACGTGGTAGGGGATGCAAAGAATAAGAAGGGCTTCTGCTGTCAGAGAGGAATGGAAGGTCAAAGAAAATGCACGGCCACCAATGAACATGACTGGCAAACTGGTAACAACAGATGAGATGACTGAGGTACTCAACAATTTTTTTCCCTCAGTCTTCACTGGCAACCTTTCTTCCGACATCTCTTCAGAGAATGAACTGGGAACCTGAATGTAGGTGACCTGTCGAGGCACATCCCAGAGTTCTGAGAGAATTGGCTGAGGTAGTTATCAATTCACTCCAGCATATCTGAAAAGTCATGGCAATCAGGTGACTGGAAAATGAGAAACATTGTACCCACCTTACCTAAGGGCAGAAAGGCAGATCCTTGAACTACTACCTGTCAGTCTCACCTCTGTGCCCAAGAAGATCAAGGAGCAGATGCTCTTAGAAGCTGTGCTAAGACACATGGAGACTGGGAGGCGATTCAGCACATCCAGCATAGTGTCACCAAGGGTAAGTCCTGCCTGACCAGCGCAGCGGCCTTCTCTGATGGGGTGACTGCATCAGCAGACAAGGAGAGAGCTACGGATGTCCTCATCTGGACATCCATAAGCCTTTTGACACAATGCCCAAAACACCCTTGTCTCCAAATGGGAGAGATATGGATTTGATGGGTGGAATGTTCAGTGGATAAGAAGCTGGTTGGATGGACCCATCCAGAAGAGAGTAGTCAACACCTCAATGGAGTTGGACACTGCTGACAAGTGGCATCCCTCAGCAGTTCACAGCAGGACCAGTGTTATTTAATATCTTCATTAACGGCATGGACCAAGTGGATCAAGTGCACCCTCAGCAAACTCGCAGACCACACCAAGCTGAGTGGTGCAGTTAACACGCCTGAGGGATGGGATACTACGCAGAAGGACCTGGAGAAGCACCATACTCAAGGTGCTGCACCTGGATTGGGAAAATTTCCAGTGTTAATACAAGCTGTAGAATGAACTGATTAAGAGCATCCCTGAGAATAATGACTCGGGGTGGTGGTGGTGGACAAGGAGGTGGACAAGACCCAGCAACCTTTGGGGTGTGAGCGCAACCAAAAAGCCAACCATGTCCTGGGCTGCACGAGTAGCCAGCAGGGTGATTCTCTGCTCTGGCAAAACCCCACCTGCAGTGCTGCATCCAGCTCTGGGGTCCTCAGCACAGGAAACACATGGACCTGCTGGAGCACCTCTGCTATGAAGACAGGATGGGAAAGTGGGAGCTGTTCAGCCTAGAGAAGACTCTGGAAGACCTTACAGAAGCCTTCCAATGTTTAAATGGTGCTTATAAGAATGACAGGGACAAACTCTTTAGCAGCACCTGTTGTAATAAAACAAGGAGGAATGCCTTTAAACTAGAAGAGGGTAGATTTAGATTAGATACAAGAAATCTTCTACAATGAGGGTGGTGGTGGGCATTGACACAGGCTGTCCAGATGTTGTAGGTGCCCCATCCCTGGAAACATTCAAGGTCAGGCTGGACAGAGCTCTGAGCAACCTGATCTAGTTGCAGACGTCCCAGCTGTCTGCAGGGTAATTGGCCTAGATGACCTTTAAAGGTCCCTTCTAGCCCAAACAACTCTATAAATTTATAAACCCATTTTTCCAGTGATTTGCTGAGGAACACTCTTCTCATCAGAGGATGTAATAAGCATTTAGCTAGCTTTTCCATATACATGTATCCTTGTTTGAATATATGTACAGAGCAAAATTAAATAATCAGCTTAAGGAAATCCAACAGGAAATTTGCCATGGATTTAATCTCTTTGTGTAAGTCTATCCCATGCCTAAATTTACTTTAAGTCAGTGTGTACTGACAAACCTTAGCTGGCAGAAAAGAAGAAATTTTATCTTTTTTCTGTAAATGTGGTGAGTAAATCTCTTCAATTGCCATAGGAACACATGTGGACGTGCACACCTATGTTAAACACATACAGATTATGACAAATTTGAATAATAAATTTAAAAGATATGCAATATGGCCTTATTAAAATTAAATTTCACATAAAAGATTCTAGGAAATGACAATAGTATATCTATATTAAGTTTTAAAAAGTAGGTGGTTTTGGTAGTACTAGAGCAAAAAGAGACATCTTTCTTTTTTTAAAAAAGGACTTTTTTTTTTTGTCTTCAGCGCACAGACCTGAATCAGCCTAGAGAACTCTGATGATGATTTGCAAAAGCCAGGCTTAATGAAACCCTGAGCTTTGAAAGATTCATTCCAAATATGAAATTTAAAAACACCTTAAGAACACTCTTTTACAATCATAAAATCATCAAGGTTGGAAGACATTATCTAGTCCAACCACGCATTTCCTCTGGTCCTCTCACTGCAGGCATGGTAGAAGAGACTGGCCTCCACCTCACTACATCCTTGTCTCAGGTGGTTATAGACAGTGATGAGGTCAGCCCCAAGCCTCCTCTTCTCCAGGCTAAGCACCCTCATGTGTTCTACACCTTTCACAAGCCTTGTTGCCCTTCTCTAGATGTGCTCCAGTGTCTCAATGTCCTTTTGGAAGTGAGGGGCCCAAAACCGAACACAGGATTTGAGGTGTGGCCTTACCAGTGCTGAGCACAGGGGGACAATCCCTGCCCTGCTCCTGCTGCCACACCATGGCTGATCCAGGCCAGGATGTCACTGCTCTTCTTGGCCAACCTAGGCACACACACTGGCTCATGTTCAGCTACTGTCAACCAGAACTCTCAAGTCCCTTTCCACCAAACAGCTTTCCCACTCTTCCCGCAGCCTGCAGTATGGAGTGGGGTTGTTGTGACCCAATTGCAAGACCCAGCAGGCACTCAGCCTTGTTGAGCCTCATATCCATGGCCTCAGCCCATTGATCCAGCCTGTCCAGGTCTCCATGTAGAGCCCTCCTACTCTCATTCAGATCAACACTCCCATCCAACTTGGTGCTGTCAGCAAATTTGCTGAGGGTGCACTCAATCCCCATGTCTAGATCATCAATGAAGATGTTAAACAGGAACTGACCTGTGGAGACACCACTAGTGTCCATTCACCACCACCCTCTGGGCCCAGACATCCAGCCAGTTTTTTATCCACTGAAGACTACTCCCATCCAAGCTGTGAGCAGCCAGGTTTTCTAGGTGGATGCTGTGGGAGATGCTGTGAAACACTTTACTGCAGTCGAGATAGACACCATCCATAGCCTTTCCTGCATCCAAGTGGGTCACTTTGTCATAGAAGGAGATCAGATTGGTCAAGCAGAACCTTCCTTTTGTAAATCCATATTGGTTGGGCTTGATTCCCTTGTTATCCTGCACATGTATTTATAACCTCACCAAACAATTGCCGTATAAAACCAAAATAAGCAAGTCTACACTCACAAGCAGGCAGAATAGTCTGAAGAATCCTTCTCTATTTCTCATTTCTAATGATTTATCAGTTTCACTGATCTGGTCGGTAATCTTGAAAAAGTCCAGGTATGAAACCCATGTTGTTTTAACTACAGCCAGACCCACACGAGCAAAGTACATCAGAAAGGAGCAAAATACATCATTTTTGATAAGCATGAATGACAGGCTGGGTCCTCTTTTTCCTGCTTGGTTTTAATTCTCTAACACTTTATTTCTGTAACACAAAAGCAGCAATTTCAAAAGAATCAATCATTTTCTTTTCCTAGATCATCACTAGCAAGCCATCACCCACAGTTTTGTCCCAGTCCTGGGTTTCAATTCTTAAAACACTTCCCATGAAAAAAATGTTACTTGATGTTACTAGGGATATCCACTGGTCTGGATTTTGTGGCTTATACAATTAACTTTAAGTTTTTGTACTTCAGTCTGTTGTGTATTGTGTACATAACAGAACCACACCAAGTAAGATGGGGCTATAATTTTCTAAACTGCAGCATTTTCCCAAGCAAATTTATTCCCACCTAGAGAAAATTTCATCAGGGAATACCTTGTTTAGTTCTCATGGATTAATTAAATATAGGTGGTATCTATCACTGAAGTCTAACTGTACGATTCTGAAATAACATTACAAACATGAAGCCATGTAAGACTCTTCCCAAGTGCAACCTGGATAAATTTTGAGCATTGTTACCATCTATTTCATTGTCACTGATCTTTTCCACATACAATGTAAGTGGGATTTTTTTTCCTTCTTATCTCACTCTGGCAATAGATCAGAGGCTGTATCTTTAAATACAGCTAGGATCTACAGTTCACCCTTTTTTTCCCTTTTGCTATTGTGTTGTTTGTTTTTTGGGGTTTTTTTTGTTTGCTTGTTTTTGGTTTTTTTTTTTAAACCAGAGACAAGTATTTCGGTTGTAGTAAGAAAGCCAAAGAAAGCCCCTCAAAAGAGCCAAGAAAGCAAAGGAGGAACGCTCCTTGTTCCTCCTCCCTTGAGGAAGAAGAGGAACTGGGAGGAGGACTTGTGCCGGGAGGGAGGGAGGGCAAGGAGACACTTTTACAGCGGAATGTTGAGAACAGGCTGAACTTACTTAAAACGTGCGCACCGACCACAACCCAAACAACGCAGGCGGGAACGTAAACTCACGGAGCCCCCGCGCACCGACTACGACTGCACCAGCACGAGTCAGTCAGTCCCCAGCCGAGACTGCGGGCGGACAGACCCGGCCCACGGGGGCACCGGAGGGACCTGCGATCGCGAACCCCGCACGCTCGGTCCTGGAGCCGAAGCGCTGCGCTACCCCTCCTCACCTCGTGTCACCTCCGCGCTGCGGTCCAGGGGGCCCCGGCCTCGCCCCCGGCCCCCTCCAGGTGTCCGGTGGGGCCCGCGGGAGCTGCGCTGCCCCAGGGGAACCTTCCCGGGGAACAGCGCCGGAGGATGCACCTCCCCGGGAGCCCCCGGGCCACCTGTGGCAGCGAGCCCCAACTGACAGGCCGGCGGCGGCGCCCCGCCCTGCGCCCGAGGTCCCCTGCTGGGGAGGGAAGAAGAACGGGCGCTCCGTACCTGTGGCTGTGACCGTGGCTGTGACCGNCACGCCCCGAGGGGGAGCTCTGCGCTCTGTCCCTGTCCCTGTTCTTGTCCCTGTTCCTGTCCCTGCCCTGCCCGTGCCCTGTCCCAGCCTCTCCCCGCGGGGAGCGTCCGTGCGCGGGCAGGGCCTTCTGCAAAGCCCTCGGGAGCCGTGTGCCTGCCGGGGGGCTGGGCTGTTCCCGGCTGCTCCAGCGGGGTTGGGGCTTGCCACCCGCTTGCTCGGGGTCGCCTGTCGTGGCCGGCCGGCAGCCTCAGCACGGGGCGTGGGTTGGAGGCTGCAGCCTGGTTTCAGTCAGACGAGGCTCAGACGAGACTCTCAAACCGTGTCTGAAAATCCCGTCCCTCCCCTCCTCCCCATCACACTGCCTCCCTAAATTCAGTGCGGGATTCCTCGGGGCATCAGGTGTGCTTTGAGCCAGCAGATACGCAATTGATTTTCACCTCCTCATGAGTTGTTCTCATGTGTGTGTAAGTGTAGGTGCTGTTGGGGCCTGGGAGTTCTTTCCCTTTGGATGGAAGCGGTAATTTCGTGTAGCTTCCCAGCATATAACTCCGTAGCAGGCACACGGCGAGGGAGGTGTGTTGAACGATGCACAGTGGATCGTCTGAGCAATGTGGGCTGACAGCGCTGTACCCCCATAAAGGAGAGACTCCGGGAATCGGGAGAGGCCTTCCCGAGACCCGGCATGTGAGGGTGAAGCTCCGGGAGGAGCGACAGAACTGGAGTTCCATAGGTGGAGACGGGGCGGCGTGCGCCTGCAGCAACTTCTGCAACACAGAAAAGAGCTCCCGAAGCTACATTCAGGCAAAAAAACATTCCCAAACTTTGCATACTAGGGAAGGGGTTAGGAAAGAGAGGGGAGGGGAAATGCTAGCCTTGTAGCTTTTTCAGTGCTGGGTAGTTTCAAACTAACCTGCCCTGTTTTACAGAGAGTGACAGAGAGAAACTACTCTAACCCCTCATAAATTGCACTTTTCTTCTGGATACCACCTAAGACGTATAAAAAGCACATGAGAATTAATTTGCTACTGGATTTCCCTTACTCTTCTAGATAATTCTTGCTTCTGCCTACCTTCTGTTTTTGCTTAAGATGTGGCTTTTATTTCTATTTAGTCTTTCATGAAAGGCTGTTACTGAGTTCTGCAATCATTTTAGACACTTCAGAGGTCAGGGGGTGCATATTCATTTTTGCCAACAGATAGGTGAACTACATTTTCATTTACCCTAAAAACTACTAAGTTGTGCAACAAAGCCATGCAAAGACTACACAGATAAAAGAAACGAAAGGTTGGTTCTAAACGGTGTCACACTGTATACCATAAGTGGGATGAATAAAATGTTCCTCATATTCCCAGGGCCTGCGGGTCCCTGTGGGATGGAAATAAAGTAAATTATGAATAGTCTCAAATTTAACTCAAGTTAGTAGTCATTTCAGTGCCCACTGAGACCAGCCAGATTTGGAAATACACTGTCTTTTGAATAAAGACATTTTAACAGTTTGCTCATCTCAGCTAAACAATAAAATATCTCCTTTTGACCAACTCCATCATTAAATACACTTCTTAGTTTTCATGAAAGATAAAAATTCTGTAAGAGGGTTTTGTTGTTTTTAATATATAATTGTTTTTATATATCAACAGTAAGTAAATTTCCAAAACAAAATAGCTATGGAAGCAATGTAAACATGAAAAAGCATGCTTTAAAAATAAATTCGAAGCTTTTATTCCCTTTGTTTTAAAATTCCCTTTAGACTGTTCAGAATAATGAGTTCCTATGGCTGCCTGCCAAAACATTGAGAAAAAATCAAGGTTTACCCTCATCAGGAAACTATGAAACATAATCCACGGCATGCCATTGTTTGTCACAAAAAAAAAGGTTTTATACAACAATAAAAATGAGGATAGCTTTGAAATAATGATTTTTTAAAAATATATTTTTACAGTTGATTTAAATACTACCTACGGTAAAGCACAGGAAACTTGTCTGGTCAACCAACATTTCCTAAAATTTATATTAATTACGAAGAAATACACTGTTGGTTTCTGAGCTCTGGTATGTTCTGTCCAGTTGATTTTATATTTTTCAGGGCAGGGTCTGGCCAGTCAGAGCCCATCCCACTGAACCCAGCCAGGGAGGAGGGCAAGCTCAGGGCAGCCCCAGCCCTGGGGCATCAGACACGTGTGGGGGATAGGTCAGGGATGGGTCTAAGCCAGGTTGGGACACCAGTCCATGTGTGGGATCAGGATCAGGCCCCATGAAGGGAATCAGCATCAGGCAAAGCTGAGCATGCACCTCTAATGTTTTCTGCCTGCTCATTTGGTATGAGCAATAGACATCTTTAGAATCTTTTTGTCAAAGCTACTGTCATGTCCCTGGTACGACCCTGACTCACTGGCTGCACCTGTCTATTAAGGTTGATATTTCAGGATCACTGGTTTGGAACAACTTGTTCAGAGACTCTCTCAGAGTGAGTTATATGTCATTTCTTTCAGGTATTGAATGCCAATTCTATGGAGGGCATTAAAGAAATATTCTGTGGCTTTATGTGACTTTTGTTTTGTCCATTTTTTTACTAGTCACTTACATTTTCCCCCTCAGTCCATGAAAACTGCACAGTTGCATGATTGTGTCAGTGTTGTTTTGTTGGTGGTTTTGTTTGTTTGTTTGTTTGTTTGTTTGTTTTTGGTTTTGTTTTGGTTTGGGGTTTTTTTTATTATACTACCTCTGGAAAATGTCCTTCTATAACTAAAGCTTTATTAAGTTCAGGCCAGACCTGAAATTATGTCCTATAAGCTACACTTACAATAAGGATTGCCTTCTCAAGGGCAGATGAGTAATTTATATTCCTACGTTTAACAGAAGGAGCATGTTCTTCCGGTCTTAAAACCTGTGTAAGCCTTTTCAATTGATCTCCCTGCAGCAAGCTGGGAAGGATCTGCCATGCTTGAAAATATTGCACCCTCCTTCTTCCCTCCCCAGCCCCCCAAAATAAAAATGTAAAGCTCATAGCTCACAATGTAATAATTTCATGAATGACTTCTGGTGGCTTATCTGTTTGTTACATACCCTTCAGCTCTCCAGCCCAGGTCCCTGCTCCCGTGTCTGTGCTGCTTCTGGCCTGTGCCAGCGTGAACATTTGTGAAATCAAGCGATAAATGAGATTGAACTGAGAGGACCAGAGAACAACCTGCTTTCCTTCCGTTTTGCTGATCCAGTTCACTAGTACAATAAATGTGTCAGCGTGGCACTGAGGACAGCACAGACACAGCTGAGAACAGACACAGCTCAAATGGCCTTGTTCTGCTGCAAGTGCACACCCAGGCGTTGACTTGCTCTCCCTGTTCAGTGTCTCCTTGAAAACACTCCTGACACCTCCAAAATTGGAACTCTGCATCTCAGTGGATAATTCTATGAGTCGTCTTGTCGTAACCCTGGGGTGGACCATGGTGTTCATCTCCAGCAAGGGTTTGATTTATGGCATTATGGTATAATGTGAAGGCATTTTTTGGTTTCTCTTCACCAAATCCTTCACAAATCCATTGTTTACAGTGACACGTTTGAGGAGTCATTTTTATTTGCATGTTTATGGGTTAAATATGTAACTATGTTGCAGTTATTACTGGTTCCTCTTTCCCCGGAGTTTGATCTGTGACCTATGTAAGTTTCCAAAACATAGAGGATGTCGTTCACAGATTCTATACTGAAATGACCACTTATGTCCTGCTGACAAGATGGGTTCTCAGAGGCAGCTTCGGAGAGCTTTTAGTGAAGAATGGAAAGCATCACATGCTAACCTTATCAAAAGATGCATTGTACTCCACAGAGATGGTTGCAGATGCTATGAGATTATTATCCAAAGCCTTGGAAAGCTCCCTGAATTCACATCCTTTCTGTGCATTGTGTTTATTAGAGGATGTGATAAATGCCATCCCTGTGTTACACAAGACCATACAATAATAATCGGAGCTGGCTGGGAAGTGAAATTTTTGTTCTACAGGAAATTCCAGCTTGTCAATATTTTGTTTCATCAAGTGCTGGAACAAAACATGTTGGCTCTGCAGCCTTTCTGGCAAAAATGGAACAATCTATTTCTTTGCCAGCTGACAAGCCTGGGAAGCCAAGAAACCAACTGAGCAGTCGGCCTGATGCCAGGGAGCTGGATAGCCACTCAGCTGAGCTACGAGAAGCCAGCCTGGCCAGCAGCCACAGCCAGATCATGGCTACAGGCTCTGTAGAAAGTTTTGATGGAACCAGGGCAATCCAGAATTTCCAGTGCCAATCTGTTCAATTAGAAGATGGCCAAACACCCTCTCAATAATTGACTGCTGTCAGGAGAGAATGTAACTGTACTGCACATTCTGTTCGTTATGTTTCTTTCTTCAGCTTGTGCCTTGTGACTTAGGCACATATCTATTGCTTGTATGAGCAGATTAAATCCAAGAATTTTCCTGAAGGATTAATGATGATACCCAAGCCTGTAAGGGAGTTTTCAGAGTGTCCCTCATTGCTAGTTGCGTGATTGTCATTCAAATAACCTTGTGTGCAGCAATACCTCATGGTATCTGCCTGTGTATGCCCTGCTGATGAGAGTTATACAGTTACTGCAGGCTGTACAGCGTGAGATTGAAGTAAACACTTGTCTGCTATCAGATAACAGACTCTCTATTTGTCTTCAGCCCATATTTGCAGATGAATTTAAGATAATGAGGCAAAAACATCTTCTGAACTAGGAAAGTGATACTGATCTTTATTGGGAAGTTGGTGATGTGGAGGTCAGCACTGATATGGAGACCACCCTTCTCTGTCAGAGCTAGCTGTGCTCAGGTGCTGAGCTGTTTGCTCAGTGTAACCCTAAACCTAAGCATTATTGCAGGATTCTTGTAATGATGCAGTTATTTTTCCCTTTTGGTGTATTTATGGAAAGGTATCAGATCAGTTTGTAAAAAAAAATTTAAGTCTTTGCCCTCCTGCAGTTCACGGTTATGGCGTCATCCTAAAAGGTATCTGCTGCTTTTCTCAAATGTTTAAATAATTTGTATTCTAGGATAAATGTTATAATTCCTTAAATCTGCAGACATTGTACACACTGTACACATCTCTTGTTTGTTTACAACCAGTTGCTGCCTATACTTCCTCTTTAAAGCCCAGAAGTGTCATATACTATCCTTACCACAACTGTGGTAACTCCAGGGAACAATGAATTTCCTTGTAAATGTTCAGTGGTAATTAAATTTTCTGCAACTTCATCTATTTAAGTAGTCTCTAATATTCCTGCTGTGAAATTAGAGGAAAACCAGATGCTTTACAGATACACATTTCAAATCTTGTGCCTTCCATATGTAAACAAATGTCACTTATTTTCTCTCTCAAATTCAACTACAGTGGACATGCAGTTTTCAGTGACCTTTATATTTTCTAAGCATGGCCCAGTTTATTGCTGGTTTTACAGAGTTTATCCTTGAACTGGAAATCATTTTCATAGTGAGCATTTTCCTACAATGAAACTAGTGTAATGGTCAGGATGTGCTTTCTCCTTCATTTCTGCTGGAGTTGTTTCACAGTTTGCTGTGTGCTGCTGCAACATATCCTAAAATGTGCTCTTCATCTCAGATGAAATCACTCAAGCATATGTTTAAGTTTTAAGTCAGTCTCAATATGACCATTTGGCTTGTCTTGTTTATATTCCACACATGAATAACTGCTGCTGTGTGTCATTTAAGTCCTTCTGATTCTCAATTTCCTCAGTGTTGCCACATACTCAGAGATTATTTAATTTCCCCTCTGATTCAGTCTATAATAGAAATGCTCTTTAAACATGAGCACACTTTAATTATAGTGTTATCGTCTTTTTCCATCAAAATACTGACTGGAAACTACCAAGTCCTTACATGTCTTGATGATACCTTTTCAGCAAAATAGGAATATTGATAGCTTCTCCCAAAAACTAGGAGTGACAAGGAAACCATTACCTAAGACAAACTAGAAGTGCCTCATTCTTCCATCCACATGGTTGTATAAAAATTGCTGTAATGCAAAGGATCCTGAAAACCTCATGACAGAGAGAGAGAATTTTTATTGTGTGGGGGTTGGCTTTGTGAAAAAGTCACTGTACACTCCTTTCCAAAGACTTCTTTGTAATTTACTGTTTGAAGACACAGAATCTTGGCCAAAATGAAGCACAGAACAGAAATACCTGAAAGCAATGCTGTGAGTTCTTCCCTACCTCTAGGATTTCTGAGTAGCTGTTTCTGAGCTACCTTCACAGAGGGCAATTTCATTTTGAGATGTTTTGTGGCTGATAAATGTTACATTTACATGGCCTACTGAGAACCAGATAAATTTAATTTTCACACTGTTTTTAAATTGAGGCCCACTTGATTGTGACAGTAAATTGAGTTTTTCAAGAGTCAAAATGTAGCTTAAAATTATACATCTTGGTAACATTTTACTGGGTATTTTGGACCATGTACCATTGAACTAGTAGCTTTTCTTTTAATTAAAGAATTTAATTTTTAATTTTATTGAAAAGAAAATATCTTCTTTATGGTCACTTATGCTTTGAATCTGTGGATATATATATAACTATAATATAAATATATATTTTAGTATATAAAGTCAAAGTCTTTTTCATCAGTCAAAAGGGGACTAATCCATTGCCTCTTTGCTTAGTTGCAAGAAACTGCATTAGGAATATTTGAAAACATAATAAAAGTGTTTTAAAATCAAATTGTTTGAACTTCAACAATGTGTCATCATTTACAACTGATAAGACATTGTTCTGCCTATTAATGAATGGAAAATAAAAATTAATATTTGCTTTCAGATAACTGCCTGGGTCATACATTATATAATAAAACAGACCTGCTATAGATAAATCAGAAATTGATCCTGAAAGCTGGGTTGTAAAAGTATTAATTTATTTTTTCCTTGTCAGCCAAAGAAGTTTCCAGAATTACCAGTTGCTTTAAGTTTCATCAGCTTTGAATACATGGAAATGTTGAGGCTTATCCCTGCAAGTTGGTTATCTTGAGAGATTGCAGTCAAAAGGTTTATTGAAAATTTTCCTGCTACTAAGAGTTACGTAAGGATTGACCAACGTATATTGTGATATTCTGTTCCCTAGGGGCAATGAAGATGGGATACAGGAAAGAAATTAGTGGCTGAAACATTGATAATATTTTTATCTCTCTACTTTATGCTAAAAGGTCGGTCTGTGATAGTTGTAAGTGTTGAACCACCCAATTCTTTATGAGTATAATAAAGCCACTGAGGGTAAGTTACAATAACATACTGATGATGGATTCTTTAGTAATATACCCTTTAAAACACATTATACCAAAGAAGAAAAGTGGAAATGGATTTCCATTCCCCTACAAGCCCATCTTTACTGGTTTTATACCAGAAAATGAAATTACATTGATCTGATTTAGCTTATTCATTGGAAAAATGTGTTCATTTTTCAGACCATCGAAAGGATCTTTTTGTGGCTGAGAGCTGATGGATATGATTTGTGTGGGGAAGAATTCCAGGGTTTCAGAACAATCACGGAGGACTTTGCATGTTGCTCCTTTTAGGAAGCAATCCAATGTTTTGTTATCCCACCTTGGTTCCCTCAGGCTTTGGCAAGACAGGTTTGCTTGAAGGCACCCTTTCTCCTCCTGTCTCCTTCATTATCCTGGGAGGAGGAGCCTTTTGCAGCTTTGCAGCTTTAGGGCTCATTTTTCCCTACCACAAAAATAGAAGTTTGGGTTTTTTCATGAGGGACAGTTTTGGAACACACAAGGCCGTTCCTGATAGCTGGTATGTGAAATGAGAAATGTGCCAGGATCCAGAGTACAAATTAGATCTTCCTCTCTTTTGGCTTGTTTTTAATTCAAGGTTGGTTTTCTTGATCCCCTTCTGTCTCAGGTGTGCTAAGGGAGGATAATTTTCTATGTCAATTAATTTGATGAGATTGCAGAAACCTGATATATATGGATGATTGATTATAAGACTGGATTTCCAAGTAAATTTAATTACATCTATATAGGTGATGAGTTTTAAGATATTTGAAAATTTGAAGTTAATATTTAGAATTAATATGAATAATAAATTGCAACAGCATAGCTATATGGTGTATTTGAGGGTAGTATATATGTGTATGTGAGTAAAAAATACACACTGTGCTAGAAAAAATATATTATTTTCATTAAAATAAAGCGTTCTGCTGAGGCTTTTTAGTGTGGATGTTTTCCAGTTCTTTTCAGGAAAGATGATGATGCACACTGCAGGTGAAAAAGACTTGTCAGGGTGATACAGAACTAATGTGAAATGATCCTAAGTCAAAAGAAAGTTCTGCCAACAGGACCAAGTACTGAGGAGCAAGACTGCAGCTTTTTTCATTTTGAAAGAAGCTTTTTCAGAACTCTTCTTCTATTAAATTTCCTTCCACTATAGAAATGTCAGGATTTCCATCCCATATCCAATAATCCAGCCTGTATTCTTGACAGTAGTTAACTGTCAAAAGATATGTGAAGGTGCCCATTACCCAATGCAGACCAAATATAGAAAACATTTATTTATAACTTCTGTCATTTAATAATTTTCCCAAGTTTTACAATCTAAGACATAGCTTTTCCAGAAATGTTCTTGTTAGTGATACAGATTGATCCTCTAGCTAATGTTAAATTTCGCTTTTTTCTTTTTTTAAAAAAAATAAAAATAAGACCTCTACACATCTTTTAAAAAGGATTTAAATTTTAAAAATTACTGATTTTTCATTTTAACTAAAAGGCTAAACCCCTACAATAAAAGGAGAATATTGCCAAATACATTGGCAGCCATGAAGGACTGAATTTAGCTGTGCTATACAATATCGAGAGCTGCATAGCTCAGTCTTTACACCTTACACATGCACGAAACACCCCAAACTCACCTGTTACAGAGAGATTTATCCAATTTATCCAAAACAAAATTCAGACAGGATTTACCTTCACTAGAATTTAGACATTCTATAAGAAGTACCACAGGACCATTAATAACAGCTGGTGTCTGGGTCTTCTCCTTGTCTCACTGGGAGGAGGAAAGGAAGCTTCAGCAAAATGCCGGGATAAAGTATCTTCCTGGGACACTGGTTACATGTCTACTCATACAGCTACAGAATTAGTAACATCATTCCAGGCCTGTCGTTCCACTTTCTTTGGAGATGTCACATTCCAGTATGGATACTACTGGCTCATCATTTTTTAATAGTCCATGTAAAGGACTGTGGCACCTTTTCTTTTTTTTTTTTTTTTTTCCCCCTCTTATAGTGCTCTTGTGTCAGTCTGGAGGATGAGAAGCTGTCAGCATTTCTACCTTAATTCTCTTTTTCTCTGGTGAACCTGAGGATGAGGTTTCTGCCAGCTTGCTGGTGGTAGTGAAAGGGGAACATTGTCCTCTCTTTCCCTTTTGTCTTTCCTCTTTTCTCCCAGTACTGCCTCCTCTCTGGGCCACTCCTGGTGCTAGATCCTTCTACCCTTTGGCTTAGTTCATTAATCCAGCTGATCCCAACCACACTGTCATGTTCCTTGATGCCTCTTGGCCATATTAGGGCATTAATGCTAGTTGGCAGAGGTCTGACAAAACCCAGTGCTGGAGCAAAGCAAGTAGCAGAGAGCCAGACAGGAAACAGGCCTGTGAAATCAACAACCTAAAGTTTCTCTTCTTTTAAGTGGCATGGTGGCACAGTGTGTTGTGAAAATAGGTGAGCGGCTCCATGGTTTGAAGGGAGTGCAAGTGAGGGAGGGAGTGAAGGCGTGCTGGCAGTGGGCTTCTGTCTGTGCTGAACCTCTGCAAGCACTAGGTGGCCTGCTTTTAAAGGAAATGGGCAATCCCATCCCTTTCGGTGTGAAAGAGAAGATGAAAAGTACAATTTGCACAAATTGTGCATCTATTTTATAGACATCATTCTAGTCATGCTAAAACTTCCATCACCTCTGTAAAACACTAATCTTGTGTTGGAAGGAAGAGACACCATCAGTGCTGGCACTGGATGCCCTCAAATACACCGAGGCCAAAGGAGAATAGAAGGTAAGAGATGCAGCTGACCTGCAAAGTGTGGGATTCAGACACAGAAGCTGCATTTTACCTGCAGTATTTAATATCTTCCAGGAATGTCCTCCTAACAGTTGTAATTTGTGTATCTCTCAGAGAACAACTTCTGTTCTGGGCCAGTAATAAGAGTCAATGCAAAAGGAAAACTTTGATTACTATACAGGCCTTGAACGACTAAATAAACAAATGAAAAAATCAGTTAATATTGAAAGCAAACAAAGCTTTGGTGAAATAGTAAGTGATTTAACAAATTTCAACAGCATCATTACACATATCTTACGCTCACTGATACCTTACACATCAGAGTTACCCAAAACTAAGGTGCAGCAGAATTTTAACATGGCATGCACTCTAAAAGTCTCATTTTCCTCTTTAATTTGGGAGGTGGGAAACTGATGGCAACAGAAGGTGAGACTGGAAGCTAGAATGGGAACATTAATGGATAGGTAAAATGTCATGTAACATCTTTTCAGCACTCTGATTCACCGAGGCAAACCCCTCCTACCAACCCAAAGGCAACCTGATGGTCAGATTCCCAAAAATCACAAAGCAGGTAGGTCTATAGAGGATAGGAGTCCTCTCTAAATTAAGAAATAGTATTATATCTTTCCACTCCCTCAGGGATTATTCTGGATATCAGAAGCATTTAAACTGGCTATTAGCTAAACAGATGTAAAAGAACCACAAAGGTTTATGTTTCAAGTTTTTCTCCATTTAATCCAGCAAGGGAAAAAGTCTTTAATAAAAGCCCAGAATACCCAGACAGCTAAGAAAACCAAGGACATTGAATCTTGTTTTCAAAATATATACATTTTGAGAGGGGATTTCATATTGAAAAAATAAGCCATGATGTATTTTTTTTTGATCCTGTTAGTAAATGATACAATAATTTAACTTCTATTTAAAAACTAGCACTTCCATCAAACCTTAACTGAGCTTAATCAGCTACTAACAATGGTTCTTATTGACTGAGAAATAAATGGTGATTGATTGGCCTGGCATAATTTATTGTTATTGTAGTTTTCACCAACGTAAGCTCATTTGCCGAGGCTACTCTTTCCACAATGTTTGAAAGATTTAATTAATACTACTGTCAATAATTTAAATAGGCTTAAAATTCTGGCAATTACAGAGTAATCGTTTTTATGGCCGAGTGGTCACAGAGAGATATATTGAAATTTTAATTCTGAGAACATTTTATTCATAAAGCAGTATATACCTTCTTAAAACAACTCTGTGAAGGTTTTACACTGCAGCTGTAACACTTATGCTGTTCATTTCTTGATGTTTCAATGGAGCAGAGCTGGCACAGGTATTGTCTCCTCCATCTCTCCCTGTGTAGCTGCCTAGTTCCTTTATAAATTCTCTAAGGAACATATTTGATTTTTATTCATATATAAACTCATTCAATTATTTTCTTTTGATGAGGTAAGTTAATAAGGGAAAGATGTGAATTCAACTGGCATCTGGAAAAATATTTTACAAGGCAGCCAATGCTGTTTGAGGCTTTCCCTCCTCCTCATCCAGAGCATTGTCCCTGTCCCTACATTTCCTTGGGTTTACAGTCTGTGGAGTACCTGAAAGAAGATGCTCAAAACACAGTGGTGAGGAAGGTGAAGGCCCAAAAGAGAGGAAGTGAGAGATGGAATGCCAGAGCAGAATTATGTAAGGCTCATCTCCACAGAGTCGGTGCTTAAAAAAGAAAACTTACTTTATAACTTCCTGTTTTATTCAAGTGTGTGGGGTTTAATTTCAGGAAGGGGTTGCCCACATACTCCAGGTAAGACACTCTCCTCTAAACTGTCGCTCTGCCTTGGATGAGGAGTTGGCCCCAAAACCTACCTGCTCCCCCACAGTTTACATAAGCTGGTGCAGGAGAAAGAATAGCATGAAAATCTTACTACAAAGCTTTTAGTGCAGGTACTCTGAAGTGACCTCTGAACCTACAATCCTTAAAAAATCAGCTCCCCTCACTCCAAAAAAACCCGTTTTGGGAACAGCTCCATGGCATCTTCAACTTCTTGAACTTTTTTTTTCCTTTTTAATCGCCTGAAAATAGCCCCCTAAGATTTCTGATTGACTGGATTAATGCTTTTAAGCAAGTTGGAAAACATGTCATCAGGCACAAATCAGAAGAACATACTCTTACACCACTTGCAGACTCCTGTGTGACTTGACCTTCGGAGTACTGATGGCTTCAACAGCAGGTTGGAAATGCTGTTCCCAGGAAGTCTGAGCAAAGCTGTGCTCCCTCAGAGGGAGGGAAAACATGCCATAGGTTGAATCATGACACCATTAGCAGATGATTGTTATTATTATTGTTACAAGGGCCATTCTTTAGGGATTCAGAGGTATTACATGTCTGATTCTAATTAATGAACTGCTCTGCTCAGAGGATAGCCTGACTGCCAGGAGGACACAAATCTGCTGTTACATTAATGTCACTAGGCAGCAGATTTTTTTTTTTTAATTTTTTTTTTTTTTATGAAATTGAAGAAAGGAAATTGAACTTGGCAAAGTGTAATTGGGAAATGACAGTAGGTACTTGGGAAGGGGTGAAGCCTTTGAGCCATGGGAGATGCAAATAGCAGCAAAAGGGCAGAGGGGAGAAATGACTTCAGAGGGGCAAGTGCAGGCACAGCTGTGCACTGCTGTCAGGGAAGGGAAATGGAAACTAAAGCTAGAGAAAAAAATCCTGCTGGCTCAGTGAGGCATGTGCCACATCCCAGGATGTCCCATTTCATCACCATGACATCTCTCATCTCTCCCGCTATAAAAAGAAAGATGCACTTCCGTGTAGATCCCCTCGGTTCTCATCTGAAGGAGGAGGGCATGGGCCAACTGCTGCTTTCACTCATCTGAGAGCATTTGGCCAGGACAGAAGCTATTGCACCTGCCTTGTGTTTTGTCATGCATTCAAGACAGATTCAATCCATGACATCTTCTTACCATTAGACAGGTGGGGATGATTAAGGCCATAGCTCCATTGACATATTTTATTTTGAAAAAATATAGTTATAAATATGATCAGAACTGCATTTATGTAATTAGGAAACAGTCTGCAATAACTCCAAAGGAAATGCAGCAACAACTAGTTAAATACACGGGCAATTCAGGCTAATGCCACACTCCTGTAACTGCCTCCAGAACAGGCAGATTTTAATCTAAACATAAACTTCTAGTGCCCTGAATGGCATGATTTAAAAAATTTTTGTTTTTCACTTTTTACCATGCTCACTGTTTCAGTATTTTAATATTAACATGGAATGTTAATATTGCACCAGTTTCATTTTTGCCTTTGTAGTTTATCATGCCATCCCCACTAAACCTCTTCAAATAATTTACTACTAGATTTTGTTTTAGACAAGACATCCATGCAGCCCTTTTTGATAAAATAATTCTGGGCAATAACTCTGTTAGATTTGCTTCAGCGCTTCCAATTTCAATTCTTGCCTGTCTACAACCTTCTTGTTTTCAGATTTTCATTGATTTAGTGATAGGAGTTAAAAGTTAGTACAGTTGCAGCTATTTGGTGCCACTGACATGAATGACTCGATGATATGCCACAAGTATTAACATGTGGTATGAACAGTTCATTTATTTACCAAACTTTTCTCAAAATTATTAAAAATCTCCCTCAGTGTATCTTCTGGGTTAAGAAGGTAATCCAACTACATTTTTTCACATTCTTTGACTTCTTATTCACAGAAAACTAATTTATGGTCAAGATGAACTGTGGGAAGCCTACCTTACTGTGCAGCCTGACTTCCAGAAAAATTCTGGAGAGTTGCCGGTGTCCAAGCACCATCTCACCCAGTCTCCTCAGATACTGCAGAGTGCCATCCCTAGTGGTGTCCCCTACTTTACCCCAAGATCTCTTTTTCCTGCTACAGTCTTTCATTTACACCACAGCTTTGATTATTGAAACCAACCATTTCAGTCTGGTTAAAGAAATTGAATCCTCCCGAAACACACTTAAAATTAAAGTACAGGCTTCCATCTAAGGGAACTGTAAGCACCTGGAATTCATGGCGCATTAAACCCCCCAGCACAGACCTTTAAGCTTTCTGCTTTATCCATAAAATTGCCTCTCCAACGTATGATCATTCAGGACAAAGGGACCCCAACCACAAGACAACTTCATCGCTCACAAGATTACAGCCTTTGTGAACTGACTCAGGCTCCTACACACTATAATTTTCCTGCTGTATATGCCACTGATCACAATCAGTGTGTTGCTTTCACATCACATCTTGTGCTGAGTACCAGCCTAGCAGCTCAGTGACCTGCAACAGGGCAGCTGATGCTTGCCTGCAGAACAGCCCTCTGGGATCCACCCCTTGAGTGTTTATCAGGGCTGGTGGTAGCGAGGCACAGCCCACACTGCTGAACAAAAATGTGTTTGCTCTAGTGCCACTTACCGGTGGAAAAACGGGTGCTACTGAATGTTCTGCTTTCATAGCTGTTGTTACCATGGATGCAAATGCCAGTCCGTTTTTACACTTAACACACTGTGTGGCAGCAAGATCCAGCGGAAGATCCCTGCAAATGTAAACACCTACATGCACACTGACCTGCTTACATCTGGGTTTGCACGTAGCCATGTAGAGGATGTATAAAAACTGTATTCAAAGCCCCTAATATAAAACAATTTTCAGGCAGTCCCTGGTAGACTGAGTAGAAATTACACTCGGTAGTCATTCATCCAAATTTTATGTAGTTTTTAACACACAGAGTTTTCTTTTAAATTCCAAAGATTGTGCCAAACAGTTGCATTGTATTGATTTTGACAGGGAATTAGATTTGATGACATTGGTAGCAGCCCACATTTTGAGTGGATAACATCTAAAATTCAGAGTCATGGTGTTCAAGCATTTTTGCTGATTTCTAGACACAAAATAAATTCAAGGACTTATATACATTGAATGCATTCTGTTTATTTGAGAAGGAAGATCTCATATGAGTGCCTGTTATGGAAGGCATCTCTTATCATGTACAATAAAATCAACCATTGCTTCCAGCAGAATACAAAAATACACATCTCAGTGACTTCCATACAATAATAAATATGTAATCATGCATCCAACAATAAAAAGGCACGGAAAACTGGTCACTTAGTAGTCATAAAAATTACTAACTATATTAACAAAGCCACCCAAATTATCTGTACAAGGAAATGTAACAATATATTCCAAAGGTGAAAACACATAAAACATCTTTAAAATAGTATATGCAATAAATACCTCAATTGTTTTTATATATTAAAAATAAAACTGTGCCATTGTAAACAGTATGTAAACAAACAAAATTCACTGTTCCTTACCATTATTACAAGTAAATAAAGCCAAAAGTTACACCCCTGCTCTGTTAGATATACTTCATTGGCAAGTTTTGTCAGGCAGTTTAAAGTTTTACTCTTTTCTGCAGCAAACAGAGCCTGCTATGTGTGTAATTCTAAGTATTAGAGCAATTGCTAAGCTTCAAAACTGACTACCCAGGATGTAGTAGGTCATCAAAGAGAACTGGAACTAGGAAAAGCGATTCTTGCAGTGTTATGGATAGAAGTAATTTATCTTTACTACATATAATAGTGTAGGTAAAACTCAGCGGTTTATATAACACTGCTCTCCTACAGGACTCGAGGGGGCTGTACAGAGGTGGTGAGCATCCCTATTCTCTTGGGCAGAGAAAGTGAGGCACTCAAAGGTTAACTGCCCCCAGTCTTACACCAGCTCCCTTGGCAGGAAACCAAAGGCAGAATCCAAACCTTCAGCCTTTTCCTCCTCATTTCCTCAGGTATCACATGGCCTTGCAGACAAATACAGGCGTGTCCTGAACTCCAGTCCTGATTAGAATAGCAGAAAGCCAACCAGCACGCTAAAGGAGAGGTGTCTGCTCGCCTGGGCACCCATCTGCCCCCACCAACCACGGGGCTTTGCCACCAAGTGAAGCAGGAGCACCATAGGAGCTTTCCCCCACTAATCTGTGATCAGATCTGCATTAGCAGACTAACGAGCCCGGAAAGAGCCCTGTGTATCCTTCGCAACCCTACTGATTGCCTCAAATGTTTATTCTTTTGAGGTCTGTTTCTACAGCCATCAAACTCCTAGAAAGTTCAAGCAAGGTGCATACTTCCTGCCTTATTAGCAAGGGGAAGGATAGGAATCTGAATATGATCCTTTCTTAAATGAAATTATAGGAAAAGATTCCTGGAAGTGGTGGGCATTTGCACAGATGTCTTCAGAAAGAGCCTTGTGAAGGAAGGAGTCTGCTTTGTTTTTTCTTCAGCTTTTGATAACCTTGACATAACTACCTCATTTTACAAGTCCAGCTATCCCTGGGATGACTATCTATGATAAATATAAACTTACCTGTTCCCAATACATGTATTTCAAAGTGCATGACAGCTCTTGTTTGAAAATGGTATTTTAGCCTTAGAATAAGAAATTAGGATGCATCTATTTAGCTGTTTCACAGCCATATGGGTTTTTTTACAGGAAGAATACAGTTTGAGCATACATAATTAAAAGATACCCTGGAAAGGGATTTAGGAAGCGCTGCATTATGGTATTCTTCCTCCCTTGTGCTATTACAGAACTGATTCTTCTGCCTCTAGACAATTGATTTCTCTAATATCAAGCAGTTGTCTGACTTGCCTTACCACTTAACATTTTCATCATTTTAATTGATCCATGGAATATTAATCATTCAACACACTGGCTCTGAAGATACCTCCATGTCTTGATGAGAAGCTTAAAGCCACATACTTTACTATGTAAGATTTTTTTTTCCCCAATAAGGTACTGTTGGATAAGGTACTTCAAGTGTCTCATACCAGATCTGCAGAGACAGGTGAGCTGCATGAGATCAGTAGGTACAGAAAACAGACAGGACTACTTGTATTTATCAATGAATACTTCTTCACATTCACCTGCCACATTGCATTCCCTCTTTGTGGAGAGAGGCATGAAAGGCGACCTCTTTTTAGATGATTCTGTATTAAATCTTACAAAAGTTATTTTAGAAGATATTTTCTTAGACATATTCAAGGACCAGATCAATGAAAAATTCTGTACATTCTGGGAGGCAACCTGTGTTGTAGTTTGCAGGTTCCATAGAAAAATCCAAATAGAAACTGCAGATTTTACATTGGGAAAAAATAAATACATTTCACTCATTTAAAAAATTATCACAGTAGGAAAATAGCCAGTAAACAATGGATTCAGAGGGGTTTAATCTTGGCCCCAGTGAGATCAATGGGAGTTTTGCCAAGGATTTCAAAAAAGCCAAAATTTCACCCAGAATCATATACAATTCTTTAGCTGACAACAATCACAAACATCCTGCCACCCCATTGTATAAGTTAAATATTAATAAGCATCTGTAAACATCCTGCAATTCATCTGATATAAAAAATACTATAATAAAAACAATGCAGCATCTCAAGCACTGTATAGTTTTTAAGTTTTTTTGGCTCTACACACAAGTTGGCATCATTATATTGGGCAAAACCAGGGTATGTATATACATCTCTATGTACAGGTGTGCTCTCACATACACACTACAAACTACACACATGCACACAAATACTGGCAAGGGAATGACATTCATAGGTATGGCATGTAAAAGCCTACCCATGATCAATTTGAGGATCACTTTTATGTGAGGAGCAATTTCCCTCCAAGCAAATCATTTGTAGGCTTACATGTAAATGCTAAAAGTGAAATACAAGAACAATCTCCAAGGGGCCTAAAGGACTGTTTAAAGCACAGCATATGCCTAAGTCCCAAAATACCTACATGATTGCAAAGACAAGGGACTTTCTTGCGGAATGAACAGGAAGAAGGGGAAACAAAGGGCAGAAACTGGTGAGCACACACTAGTTTTTACCTAAACCTGTGGAAACCATGTTAGATGTTTTCATTTTCAATTGAATATAGGTCTGGAATGAGTGGAAATGGTGTATTTCAGCTCTTTGCTACAAACTGCCATTTAGACCCAAATATATGAGTTATGCAGAGAACTATACAGTGTCACATCTCTGCAATGCTTCCATGTGTACTTCATGCATCCACTCATGCATGTAAGTGGATGTTACTACAGAATTAACTAACAGCTGTACTTGACTGGAATACCAATGTAAGTTACAAGCCTGGCTAATGACAGAAACCACCCATACTGGGCTGGAATCCTCTCAGAACCTTTGAAATCCATTTAGATTAAATTTACCTTTCTTAAATGCCAGAACATACATTGAAAATGCATTAATGCAATTCCATAGTGCTTAGCATTTGAAGATACCTGCTCTAGACAGAGAGAAGTTTTGTTAGTAGTGACTGATAGGTTTGTCATCACCGTGAATTAAGAAGAAGCCGCTAATTTTATAGACATTAAATTATTTGTGTGATGAGAGCAACAAAGAAGAACCAGAGGGAAGGTGCAGAGATCAGGCCCCCTTCACCTTTCTGGAGCACCTCAACAGCTTGTACTCTTTATGCAAAAATCCCATCTATTGCATGTCTCATCTGCCACTGTGAATATCACCTTGCCCTTTGATGATCCCATCAACATACAATCATATTAAATTCCTAAGGTAACTGGCAGCTCTAAGGAGGTGCCATAGTTTCAGATTAAGATTCTTGTAAGATTCAAAGATAAGATTTGAGAAATTTTAAGATTCAAAGAATATGATGTAAAAAGGTGGCTAGTGAAACAAATTATTTCAGGACAGGTTCACAAGCTGTGCTCCTGGAGTTGGAAAAATGATAATTATTGCCTTGTATGGACGACCGCATTTTTCAAGATACACAATTTAAGGACACATAAAACCAAGAGAGAAAGTATGAACACCACAAGTGACAGATGCCTGTGGAAAATCCTATGGAAACTGGCTAAGCACACAGTCCAAATGCCTGTTTCAATGTATAGTCCTAATGGCATCCTGAGAGAGGACAGTGCTACAAGGAACCTTCATAGTGAAGATCTGCATGCCTGTGTGCTCCTTGTAAACCTTCCTAAATTATCCAACTAGGGAATCTTGTACCCTTGAAATTCTCATTAAAAGCTTCCAGGCTCTACTTTTCAGCACATGTGCTCTCCCCACCTTTGAAAAGCAAGACCAAGCAGCTTCGAATGGCTTTCCTCAATCTTCCCTGTTCACAAAATAATTGACTGTGACTGCAAAGAGAATTTGTCCCAAACAGAGCTTACTTCAAATAACGTCAGGAGAAAAACATAGTTATGTTTCTCTTTCCCTGTTAATGGCATTATCAAGTTATTAATTAAACCAATTTTTTTCCAATTAATGCTTTAGTTTAAAAAACCTGGGACTTAAAATGCTAATTCCCTTTAAAAAGTCTTAGAAGGGATTTGGGGCACTGTATTTTTGGCTTTTCACACAGTTTCTGTAATGAAAATAAACTATCCAATTTTACTGTTAGTTCATTTCTTCCTGTTTCCACCTTCCAGTTCACATCCTCTTGTCTAGCTATACCTGGATCAAACACAGCTCCCTAAAATAGATGTTTCCAATGAATTTGGAAAAAGATAGTTGCAAATTACCTTAAACTTTGTACCACATCGCTTTTATATTCAGTAGCTTTTCAATCCTAACACAAGTCTTTGAATAATACTAAAACCTATATTTTTCCAAAGTAGTTGTTTCACAGGATAAAATATTCATTAGCCACTTGGATACTTGTCCTACTAATAGCTACCATAATATTCAGTATTTTCAATGTCTTATGCAGCTGGTAGAGTTAGCCAAAACACTTCTCTTTCCAAGGGCATTCTGGTAGATAGTGTTAATTGTTAGAGACGGCTTCCAGCAGGGACTGCAAAAATATAACTTAAAGGATTTTAATCCACCATGGCTATGCTAAACTTTGGAGCCTGAAGCCTTGCTCTATCTTGCTCTCCTTGAGCACCCTACAACTTTTTCCTGGCCTGCCCATCCAGCACTTCTGAACAGAAACCATGAGGAGACACACAAGGGACTCATCTTGCCAGAAGCTGGGAACTCGTGGAGACACAGGAGCTGGGAAGCAATGTAAAAACATTAATAAAGGCAGGACTGGTGTTAAATGAGGCACCAGCTTCTTCTGCCCCACTAACACAAGCAATAGGTTATATGAACTCAAAATCCCATCTGAGAGCTTATCACATTTTTGTCAACTGGGAAACAAGTCTTTAATTATTTAAAACAGATGTTTGTAATTCTACCATGTGCAAATATGAATGTTCTCTTGACTGCTCTGAAGGTGGTAGGTCTTTAACCACTACAGCTAAATTGATTAAAATTTGTCCAGGAATCCTCTTGGGTATGTATTCATCATCATTGTGCTTTGCAAAAGTGTTAACAATGCTAATATTTTTTAATTTACATATGTCAAGGGGATGATGTTTTAAGATTAATTGTATGCGCTGAAAAAAACACAAACCTTTCAAAATATTTTTTTCAGTTAAAACATTGAGGGTGATCACTATTAAGCCTACAGAAATTGCTATGAATTTGGGTATTAGCTCCAACTGGCTACAGAAATAGTCTTCTCAAGGTCTCCAGATGGCTTCCAAATGGATTATACTTTCTGAGGAAAAGACTGGGCTTCTGTATGGCAGAAACAAACGTTTCAAGTACATAAGCTAACACTTATCAGAGATATGAAACCCAATGCAACAGTAGTAGAAAACAACTAGAAAATTTCTTTTCTTTTTGTAAAAAATATCTATTCCACACTGTACTCTGGATACAAATACAGGAATTTACACAACCAGTAAAGGTTTTATATTGATAATTACCAAATGATGCTTTATCAATCCTGCTGATGCTACCATTCTTCACTGAAGAAGAGGCAGAGATATTTTAAGTCCTGTCCAAAGTTTAAATCCTGTCCAAACTCCTCAGTTTCCTCAAGTCATCAAAAACTTATTCCTTAAGACAGTGAGCGATACAGTCATGTACAGTTCTTGCAAACATTAAATCTTTGCAGTTAGAATACGCAGCATCAAACCTTGATATGAAAATCATGCCACAAAACACACAATCCATGAAAACAGAATCAAAAATATGGGACAGCCTTTGTTACAAAAGTATACAGGATGCTGCACAGTTGAGAGGTACTTAAGTTATTGGGGTGAAAAAATAAATTTAAAATTACTTATTTAATTTTGTTTTCTGTGGCTCTTTACTTACTCATGCAAGTGACAAGATGATTTCCTGGTTGTTAGCTAAACAAATTGCTCCAGCTCAGTTAGCCTCAATGAGATACATTCCTTGTGACTTTACCTTTCACAAAGACATTTTTGCACTGCTAATTATTAATTACCAGAACTGTTGAACTCATAGGCAAGAACTTAATATTTAGGGGCACGGAGAGAGCACTGCAGAAACAGTTGTAAAGATAATGAATGCAATCACTAACAGGAAGCATCAAGCAAAAGGGAATCACCATGGGGGGAGGTTTGTCTTGCATGTACATTATTACAAATGTTTTTAAAGTAGGACTATGGAACATCCTCTCATATTTGCTTTATCTATTAATTTTCCATTACATGTGAAAAAGATCTCCTGCCAGTCTTCCTGAAATTAAGACCAGATGCATTGAAAAACACTGATAATTTTACCCTTGAAGTAATGTTCATTATCAAGGCTTTATGAAATTTTCTTTAATAGCTTGAGCGAGTTCAATTAAAAAGTGAAATTGCAGGTTATCTATTTCTCTGCAAAAAGCATAGGAAAATATAAAATGGACATTTATGAAGAAAAAAAAATCAATACCTCTCCTTTGAATTACAGTGATGCAGCATTGCAGTATTAATTGTTTTGTGCAGGGATAGAGAGTGTAAGATGATTTCTATTTATTATCTACAGGACCAAGCATGTTAATTCCAGTCCCAAAACAAGAAATACTGGAATGAAATAGTCTGGGAGGTTTTTTTATCATATGCTTACCCCTTTACTGTTCTTCCAAGTACAAAGCATTTTTCTTTGAAAGAAAGAGTCATTCAGGAAAAAAGAACAGTGGTTGAGGGGAGAAACATAAAAATGTATCAAAGAAAATTTTCACTTGCCATCTTATTAAAAAAATTGATTTTTGAACCTTCTTTGAAGTATTGCAAAGCATCCCAAACACCTACAACCATGAGTTGGCTTGATTTAATTCCGTTTCTAGAAAGAAGGCATGAGGCTTTATAAAGGCAAAACTTGCATGACCTAAATCAGAGATTGATACAGCAATCAAATACAGTGAACTGAGAAAATCCTGTTTGAAATTGGCAAAACAGCAACATATATTTAGCAACCTGCTGCCATTTTAAAACATGCAATTCTCATGTGCCTCTCTCTGAGGTGTAGAGCTTTTCATCTATATGAATACCAGCCACTACCAAAAAAAATGCAGATTACTCTGCATTCCTTTCAGGCTTTAATGTATACTGACCATCGAAATCACGTGCATTTGACTGGGGGAAAAAAAATTAGTCCAGTAAACTTTGTATAGGGATTGTCTTGATAAATCTAACATGCTGAATCAGGCTCCACAGGATCTTGTTTTCTAAAAAGCTAACTGCTTTTAGGGATATGTTTACCTTGTTTTGTTGAAATATTGGGATTTGAAGCACTTTTTACAGCAGGATTAAATTACAGTGAATACTGTTCATTAAAAAATATGTACTTAGTTTAGCTATTTATGTACTTAGTTCTAGGAGGTGAGACTTTTACAGCAGTAAGGAAAAAACCCCAATACTTAGAAAAATCATGAGATAGTAACACTGTGTTCAGGTCTTCAGAAAAGCCACGTCACTTAAACACAGTTACAACCCACGACCTCAGCAGAGAACCCCTGTAAGGATATTTTGAGCCTCTTTGTCAGATGCATTTGCACTTCATAGCCAACACTAGTCTAAGGCATAGAGTTGCATAAAATTTGCTCTCCTGGGCATCTAATAAATACAGCATAAATTATACTTACAGTTTTGTTGTTTCCTACTCAAATGTTTAAAAAAACTGCTTAGGACAATCAAATTCTTTGGTGGTCATTTAGAAAAATGATCATTGATCAGTTGTCGTATACTGAGGTAATTTGAGGAGTGCCATAAGAAAGTTGTGTTACAAACAACATTTGCCCATGTTCCCTGCCGAAAAGCAGGTCCCAGTTTTTAATATATTCAGTGTAGACCTCTACAGTGACTTGAAGAGATCCGGTTCCATAGCCCATCTTAATGCATTACAGACAGCAAGGCTGAAAGTTGTAGAGAGATTGTATCTTACAATCAAAGGAAAGAAAGTTCTGCTATGTATTATGTCCTTGAATAGACCAGATGGATAGCTATGTTGTCCACTGTAACATTAATATGCTAAAATGCTGCCACATGTTCAAATACAGTGTAGCTTATGGAGAACCAAAGAGAAAAGGAAATAAAGTTTACAAAGACTTGACAGATGTCACCTGAGCATCATTAAAGGGGTGAATGTCAAGTACATTAAAATAAAACCAAAACAAACAAACTTTCCATTGTTTGCCTAACTTTCCATTTTTTGCATATGCTTTTCATACAACAGCCTGAAAATCATGTCATTTGGCAAAGGCATTTTGGTTTGTTTTTTACGCAAAATCTAATAGAAAATAGCCTTTTACTTTTGTTTGTTTACCAGAACAATCATTATCTTCACAGAACTCCCAGAGTGGTGGCTGTTGAGCCTACAGCAGCAGGAACACAAAGAACTACAATAAGATACGAATTAAGCCTGTTTTGTTCCTTTTGATTTTTTTTTTCCTCCAATAAAACAATGAGGATAATAGATTTTACTTTCCAAGGGATGAGTCCCATCTACTTGCCATGGAACAACTCCTGTCATATGCATGAGAAATGGAGGGCAAAACCAGGATGCAATACTTGACATTGGTCCCTTTATACAAGAAAATAAGTTTTGGTAAAAACCAAATGAAACCTTACACTGCTGCCCATGAGGAAAACATAATTAGATTTTAAGATACTCTTTAACGTGCAAGAAACATCAAAGCTACTTGATTAAGTGAGAGTCAAGTGTTCCTTGTGCTGCAATGACACATTGCTAGGAACAGCAAGGAGACAGAAATTTTGTGCAAGTTTTCTGGCAGGTGGTGCAAAGTCATCTTATCTCAAACATTTAGGTAGGATTTTTTTTTGGTAGATATATGAAATTCTTTTTCTGAATAGATTAATACTTTTGTGAACAGTTAACCAGGAAATTAAATTATGAACCTGTTTCATTTAAGTTAAGTGTAAATAACCTTACAAACTCTGGTCTAGAGCAATTTCTAAACAAAGATGGTTTTAATTTTTCAACCTGTTTACACTCATGGATTACTGTCTTGTATGTGATTACTCTTAGCATGCATAGTCTAAAGCCTTAGAGTCTGGGTTTTTTTATAATTTTTATGGTCTACTGATGGCAGAGTGCTGTCAAGAAACAAACCTCTTTAAAGAAATGCACACAGATGCATTTTTAAATTAATAGTTAATTAGCAACGATTAAAAGTTTACCCCACAAAAATCAAATCAGCTGCTACATTTTAAATATCTTCTTATGTATGATAAATAAAATTAAATTTTCCTTTAAGAAAATCAATATTTAAACCTGCTTTTGAACAATAGAATAAATAAAACCATTAGTGCCTACAAGTTCAAATATGCTACAGATGTTTAAGATAACTGAATAACTACATTAAAATGCACCATGAGGAGATTCTTTACCATTTTCCATGCAGGAAGCCAACTGATGTTTTTGTGAGGTACAAAAATTCTCATAAGTTAGTTACCTGATAAACCTTCTGTACATGATATATTTAAAAATCTAACTGTACAGTGTTTTAATCATATATACTCTGCTGAATATGGCACAAATGCTAAATTTCCACACCCACACACCCTTGGCCATAGAACACATTTTAGGCATAACACAACACTGAAGAATAGAAAAGTGCCTGAAACGGGAGAAAAAAAAAAAAAAAGACACTCAAGTAGCAATAAATTAAATCTCATTCAAACCGATAAAAAAGTTGTTCAAGTGTTTAAAGAATCAGATGTGTCATGCAACAGAACAACAGACAATTCAGGCAGGCACACCATGCATTATAGTTTGCATTCATGGTATCACAAGGTATCTTCCCCCTCTTCTGCATGACCAGCAAGTGCTGGATACCTGCGGCACTGCCAGGCTCACGTGTTGAATCCTCCACACTCCCTGGTCTCCTGCACAGGAGGTTTTACAGACCTACTCCTCAGAAGGATAACCAGATGACCTCATGCTGTACAGTGGCATCTTGCTGCAGCATAAAGAGAGGCATACTGAGCTGCATGTAAGCAAAGCAATCGTTTCTTGATTATATTTTCCAGTCAGTGCAGTTCACCATCAACCAATCAATTTACCAAAGTGGGCTTATCTGAACTGGCCAATTTGCGCACCAAGAAAACGTCTTCACAGAAAATATCACCTTTTCCTTTTTGTTTTGGCACAAATCCATTCATACTCTTGCTGCAAATTCTTCACCACACAAGAATTCAGAGATGCTAGCCTGTACAAACACCAGTGCTTATTCTTCCACAAACTGCAAGGACAGCCAAATGCCTGCAACAGCTTTGCTTCCCCAGCAACTTTATCTTCTCTCTTTAAGAAAAGCACCAGCATAATTACACTTCAGACAAAGGGGTGTTCTTGCTGAGCTCTTTAATTCCCTGGAGAATTCGCTTCATATGGCCCACTTTCGTTATCCCCAGGTCCTACAGAAAATTTAAAAATAGAAAAAGAAAAAAAGAGAAGAAGAAGAAGAAGGAAATTTACTTTTAAAAAGGGAAAAGGAAACTGCATTGATTATGATCTATCCATGCAATACATGTCTAGAAATGTGCTCACTGCATCAACACTAACCAGGAAGTGCTAGCAAGAGTTGCTTCTCAGAAAGACTGCTCAGGGCATACAACGAATCCCTCTGTCTGATAAAAAATTACTTACCTGCAATAGTGACTACCCAGGGCACTTCAATATATGTCAAAACCATATTTGGCTTGACTTCTAAATACAAACACCTTTCATAATTTCTGGCAAAATAAAGAGAACAATCTCCCCCTCCTCTCTAACACAGTAATCAAGTGCTTGGTAGGATGTGATGGATTGGAACTTCTGTCCAGCAGTGTCACTTGATCTGAGGCCCTATGACGTCTGCTTTAATCAACAAGCATACATATCCCCAGTTTGTCAAGGAAAAGTGGATGTAATGGCTACAGGCATGTAGGACAACTTCCCTTTAGAGAGCAATAGAAAGAGCAAGCATTTGTTTTTCATTCTGAGAAGGTAACATCTCCTAGGATGGATGTTCCTGATTAGAGAGCTGGAAGAAAAATTCTCAGAAACATGATAGTCATATCCCAAAGGAAATGTAAAAAGCACAAATCTCCTTGTAGCCACTAAATCATTCACATCAGCTGAAATGTTTCCATTATTGGTTTCCAGATCCGTCTCTGTACGCAACAGACAATAATTTTTTGTAGCAAACTTCTTCCAGTATTAGTAATAGCTTTAGCAGCATCCTTTTTCAATTTTGGCTGGTCCAATGATTAGAGAAGCAGAATGGGATGCCCAACTGTGCTAATGATCTCCCTCCACACTAATGAATTTTCAGCTCAGTTTGGTGGAAATCCGTTTCCCTTATCTGTAAAACCCAGCTATGAAAAAGTCTTTAAAATCCATGTGTTAGTGGTGTTGAGCAATCAGCAGAGTCAAACACCAGTTATTTGTAGAATAAAACTTATATAAATAGATTGTGGTTAAATAACTAAAAAAACCCACCCCAAATCAGAAAAGTTCCACTAATAGAAATAATAAAAGTTCTAAAATAGAAATAATTTCATTCTAATAAGAAGATTTTTCCATTACAAAGACATTAGAAAAAAGGGAATGTAATTAGGCAGCCTGAAAAAAATTTTCTCACAAAGAGTAGAAAATGAAACCATATATATTATTCTGTATGTACTCTACACAGAGACTGTATCTACGTTCCTACAGCCACAGAGACCTCAGAAAATCTGTATTCTATATAACTTTGAAAAGTTAGCATGAATTTAATTTTGGAAGAAAGGGGTGGCAAAATGGGCATGGATTAATTATTTTATTATAAAGGTAGCACAGCCAAGATGGAACAGATGGTTTAATTTTCAGACAGTCATGGCTGAGTTCTGGTTGTGGTAGAGAGGAAAAGTACTTGGTTGTTTCTTCAGTTGAGAACTATCAGCACTATAATAGATGGTCATCCATTACAGGACTTTGGCACAAAGGTGTCAGCATTAAGGGGTTCAACATTTGTTCATAAAAGTCCCCAAAGCAAGTGCTTGTTCATAAACTACCTAAAAAAACCCCCTGAATTTCCACATCATATAAATTTATATTTTATTTTGCTAATAGTCATCTCACTTATAAACAAATGCAGTACTAATTTTTAAGTTAAGAGAGTTACAGTAGGTAGTAGTCACATTCATCCTAAAATGACAATAATATTTATAATTTTACATTTCTGTAATATTATTCTTTTTATGTTAAACTTAATTCTCCAGTGAATCAAAAAAACCCACACATGACTACTGAAACTAATGAAATAGAATAGTTGCTATGTGGAGGAAATTCTACATAAGGGAAAACCCATAGAGATACTTTTCAAACCACAACAAACCACACAATTTAAAGGTTAAGATCTTACAAATTCTTCAGAACAAATATATTTTCATGAGTTGAACTTCTATTGGATAAGCAATATAGTGAGATGCTGCCAGAGTTCAAAATCAGAAGAAAGAAACACATTATGAAATTCCCAAAAAACTCAGTCACTTTTCCCACCAACCTTTGTAAAACATTTCACAACACCTTTGATTGAGAGGCAAGAGATTTGGGGTTTATTTCTGTTCCAGCTGAAGTTGTTGTAATGCATATCAGAACAAGGCTCAAGAGCCTCAAAAATTTTGGTTTTATAATAGCTTTTGGTTGATGGAAACTAGAATTTATACAGTCATGACACTAGATACTTTCTGGTATTCTCAGTTTACTGCTCATGCAGAAAAGTTTGCTGGAATTCTCTCATCTCAGACTAAAAGGACCTGCTACATCAGCATGTCATGCATCACTCAAAGAACAAGATCCTCAAATATCTCTGCATGCAAATATTTGTGCATGCATAGGTTTCATCATCCTCTACATAATCTGTTTATATCTAATTGATATCTAGTTAACAAAAATTCCATTTGACTAAACTACAGTTTTGAAGAAGAAACTCTAGCCAGAGTCTGAAGAAAAAAAAAACAGCCTTCATTTTTCCCAGATACGGCCTTAGAACTACAGTATCACCTCTCCTCCTGCTCTCCCTTACCACTGTGCCATTTCCTGGACATTTTTTGGCTAAATGTACCATCACTAGCAAAAAATTTATATAAGACCTCCTTAATAATAACATCTTCCAAATGTGAAATCTACCCTACTTTAATCCCCAGTGTAAAAAGCAATTTAGCATGTCTGAAATCTAATAAATCTTACAAATTTTTTTCCATAAAAGAACTTTTTCAAAACATGCTGCTGCAAAACACAGGGATGAAGTGTCACAGTCCTCAGCGCAGATTTATTTTGACTGGCACTGCTTATCAAGTTGATCTGTGGCATGGAAAGCCTTTCTCCAAGGAAAGCAACATTGCTACGGATCTTTAAGGAGGAGTCATCCCCTTGTCCTGCCAAATGTGTTGCAGTTCTGATTATGACTAAGTTGCATGCATAGTACCATGGTTATAAATGCTGAGAATGCCAATATCTATTTCAGAAAAATTGGTCTAGTTTTCAATAAGTTTGCTTGTAAAATAAGGTTAAAAAAAAAAGAAAAGTCACACCAAGCTAGCTTTCTACAGTTTCTGCAGAGTAATTCAATTTACTGCCCAGCAATTCATCAATCAAAAGAAAAAATTATATGAGTGCAAATTTCTAAGATCCCCCTAAATGAAATCAGGCATAAGAGGCTGGAGAAAGGTCCTTACTGCAAGGAGTGGGTGGAAAGAGGTATTCTGGTTCTTCATTTGCCACTTGCCACACAGAGCTCCCTGAGAATGGGATCCACAAGCTACGCAGAAATAAAATTAGAGGTGCCAAATTCTTCTGTAAGCGTATTAATCTGTTCTAGCAATACGTGCAAAGGAAGAGTGTTTCATCAAATCCTTATCCATACTGCTTTTTATCTCTGCTTTTGACCACAGAAAGAAAGGTGGGTTCAGAGGATTCAATTAAAACAGGCAGCAATTTTTCCTGCTGCAGACATGAAAGGTAATAGAGGTAAATGTATTGCACATGAGTTAGGAGCTCATGAATCCATGGTGATCTCCTTTAGCTTGTCAGGGAGCACAAGCCTTGCAGTGGAGGAGAGGCTGTAGACAGATTATACCTTGCAAGAGCACTGAAGGCTCCTCTGCACACCTTGATAGCCAAAGGGAGGAAAGATTCACAGGGCAGCTAGTGACATGTTCCTCATTTCCCAAGTACCACATTACACATCTTGACACCAATTCAGGTCACTGGCAGAAAACTGCAGGCTCCTGAGCCATTCTTAATTGGCTCCCAGCAGAGACCATGTCCCCTGACCAGCAGGATGAGCACTAAACTCTGCTCTGTAAGTTCAGTGCTGTTACACAGAGTGCAAGCTGTGCCTGGCCAAAATTCTGGCCCAGCTTATGAACAGCACTGATTTGGAAGCTCTCAGCATCTGCCAAAGAGCACATGGGGAGGTTCTGGAGCAAGATTTTGGTTAGCTTGGGACATGCCCTTGGCAACTTGCGTAGAGGAACTCCTCATCCTACGTGTCTCCAGGCAGCACTGGATAGAGGAGACAGTAGGCTCTCTGTAGGCCCTCTAAGACAAGCCCTTAGATATTTCATAGCATAGACCTTTGTGATGGGATTTTATTTACACTGACCCAGCATGAGCCTTAGCAACAGGAATAACGGATTGATAATCATCCTGCTGCAGATATTTACTTGGTTTAAGCGCCAGTCCTCTGGGCATGCAGTCAAATTGGTACTTATGAGAAATAAATCATGGCCAGAAGCCATGTCCATTTTAACACTGATCTTACCTACCATCATTTATTCCAACAAGTTGGACTTTTTATATTTTCTTAACATTTTAGCAAACCTATCCATTGTGTGATGTGGAGTTTCTCAGTTGAATTTTAAGTTTGTTGAGCCCCCATTTAGAACAGGGACTTGCAACATCCATCACTGGAACACTGTGGTGGATTGCTTGGACAATCTTCTATTTCTAAATTTTTACAGGGAAAGACTGTCCTGAAACTGTCCCTCCCTGTCAGAAATTATCCTGAAAGAAAGGAATTTAACTTTCATGGAAAGAAGCTTAAGCAATCTAATACCAAAGAGTAAAATGATACACAACAGCCAAACAGATTATCTCAAACATAGCTATTTTCAGCAGCTGCTTTCTACTGCAACAGTCACACAATGCAAGCACTGCCTTATAACACCAAGGTTTCACACTATATAAAAAACTTCACATAAAATAACACATTTGTATGAGAATATTATCTGTACCTGGAGACTACTGCACTGTGGCTAGAACAATGACTTGCACTCTAAATGTAAATGTTTGCAATTTATACAATATCCTATTTCCTCTCTTACGTGCTAAAAGCAGTTGCAAAACCCATTACCAAGAACTCATTACTACTGAGTTCCTGGAAAAAGTAATTTAATGAATCCCCAAAGATATAGCTGCTATTACGTATAATGGATGCACTTAAGTCATTCCTGAAAAGGACCAGCAAGCTCGAATAACAGCCTCAAACTGCTGGATAACATTTCTCCCTGCAAAACTTATCTATCTGACCTCAGAAGAAAAAGGTTTTACAATTTTTGAGTCAAAATACAATTCTCTTTTTTAAAAATCTATTCAGCTAAAATCAGAGGTCGGTCACTGATGAGAAAACCTATTTTGATACACAAACACCAGCGCCATGTATGCCAAATACTGCAATTTATTAATCCGCTTATCTCTCTCACACCCACTATATCCAATATATACACAATAAATCATGTGGAACAGATCAGCCCCTGCTGCTGGATTCAAAAATATTATGACTACCATCAACTGATCCATACTGATCATGATTAATGGAAACAGTGAACTCTTGAAGAAAACATTATATCACGCAGATACCAAGAGATAAGATATTGAATGTGCTTCTCCTATGCCTTCTGACATAAATTGCAACACTATCATTCTACATAAAGTGGAGGAAAAAAAACCAAAAAAAGAAGGAAATTTTGGATAACACAGATATTTTCAGCTGTGAGTTTAAGTCAGCACTTCAGAAAGTCAGGCCCGAGGACAGCGCATATTAGTTTATTGCATATTTGCACAGTGTAAGCCAAGCTACAAGCAATGACAAGTGCAGGGAAAGAAGAAAAGTTGGTTCTTGTTTTGTCAAAGAAAATGGTCAATAGCAGAAAAGTAGCACAAAGGAAATACCTTAAGATCTCGCCTTTCCAGATGTAAAAGCTCAGAGCCTCGGATGTCATGGCTGATGAAGATTTCTTTGTACTCTCCCAAACTGAGCAGATCCAGCCAAGCAGCAACTTCATCTGTGCCCCATTTTTGAACTACCAAAGTTAAGAGCAAAACCCCCTTAATTTCTACATGCTCAAATGCATCACAAGCAAAGGTTAGGCCAAAGAGAGTGGAAAACAGAGTAGAATTGCCGTGCTAGCAAAGGGAAAGGTTAGAGGTGTCTTTTCCACAAAAACTGACAATTTCCTTTTTACATGCAGGTTACAGGTTAGCAGTTAACACAAGAAAATATCTAAATAAGGTTGGGGTTCTTTGCTTTGCAGCCATGCTTTCAGCTTTACTCCAGTTTCTTCAGTAAAGCCTTTAAAACCTCATGTCCCAACAAATTCACATTAAACCAGCTTAGGATCAGTGACGCAAAGTCTAATGTTGTTCTGCTTTATGCCATTAATTTATTAGTAGTCATCCAGGAAGAGGAGAAGCCTTCAAAAACTAATTAACATGTAAAATTAAAATAGCAACCATACCTCAAATATAGCAATGGCAGCAAGCAAGTCCAGTTTTAATTATCAGATTCTAGTATTCTTAATTAAGATGAAAAGTACTCTTTAAGCTACTGTGTTACACAGGCCATTAAGAAGCTCTCTGTAAAACATTGTTCTCTAAGGTTAGTTGCCCACATTAGTCCCATTAAGACCACATATATTAAAAAATAGTTATGCTACTTATTCTTATAATTTTGCAACTTCATTCAATGCTGATCACTTCACTTTATAATGAAGAGAAATCTAATGTCTAATCTGGAACTTAAATTCTGATCAACAGCAGCAAGATTTTGCAGATTGTGATCAACCATTCATTTAAAAAATAAAGACATAGAAAGAGTTCTAGGACCATCTAATCACAGATTATGTCCTGTACATAATCTTAAGGAAGTAAATTCATGAATAAAAATGGGAAGAGAGGAGGGTGGAGTTTGTTCAACTTCTAATTAAAAAATCAATATTGACTACCATGATTTTTTGTTTGATCTGTCTCACTTACTGAACCTGTAACCCACCCAAAATTTAAGAATAACTGGTTAATTAAAACCAGTGTGATAAAAGTTATTTTGCACCTAAAACTAACCTGAAAAACCTGAATTGGAGTTTCACAGAGAAACAGTGTGTTTACCCATGGCTTGTATGGCTATGAGTAAATCAAATGTAACCACCAGCAAAGACACAGATCCTGTTGCATGATAAAATTTTTAAAAATATTTTTACAGCAGTTCTTTGGTTCACTTGGGAGAATTGGGGTCCTACTGAATGCTTTCTAAATGCACTGAAAGAAATATTTATCCTAATGAAGATGCCAGTTCAGGTGCTTTCCACTTCGACTTTAGTCTTAGGTAAGTAATGTCACCTCTTACCAAAAAACTCCCATAAAATCACATTTACTGCAAATGCTACTACTTTTCTTGAAATTTCAAAACACATACCAGGCTGAGGGCTGGTCTTATGCTTCTGAATTTTTTCTTTTTTAAACTTTGGCACTATACGAAACACTGTACTTCTATTGTTTCTTTTAGCATAATCCAGAGGGGGATCCTGCATGAGAAAAGAGGCATAGTTATCTTTAATTAAGAGAAAACCACAGTTGAATTATATGCTTGTGATGGTAATTCATAGTTAATCTCAAAAAGTAAGACCCAAATTTACTTCTGTAAAGAATAATGTCAGGGTTTGACTCTATACATGTTTGAATTATTAAACATAATATAAATATGTATGTTTAATTTATTTATTTATCAATCAAAACCTTTACATTCACAAAAGGGAATAAAACACAAAAAAACCCCCTCCTAAGCTTAAAAATGATCCAGCATCACTACTGAAAGTGCCTCAAGAGATCATGAAAAATTGTGATTTACTTTTCCCTATCAAAAGAAAATTAAGTTCAGTTAAAATCAGAATGTATTAATCAAACTTACCTCATCATCATTTGGTTGAAAAACATAATAAAGCCAAGGAATCTCAGCAAGTTTTCTCAACTCTATTTCCACACTGTGCAAAGCATCAGACAACAGTTCTTCATGGGGAGCTTCTAACTGCTGTTTATAAACAGGCCAGAAAAATAGGACTTTTAGCTTCATGAGATTTAACATTTAAATCTAAGCATCTTGTTACCACACTCAAACAGATGACTGCTTCATGGTGACTGTCAACAAATGGTGAACACAAATAATCTTTCAAAATTAGACTTTCCTTCAGAGATGTGCAAGATCACTCTCATGCTACATTTAGTATGGTCCCAATTACAAAGGGATGACTGAGACAGCTGAGACTTTTGGTGCAGACCAGTTGGGAATAGTTGTCAATCACTTCACTACACTCCTGAGTTTTTACAGAGCCAGAATTATCTGATAACACCACTACAAGGACATGCTGGAAATGGAAACCACCATAGAAACCAAATGGAAACCACAGAAGGGAGAGAAAACCTGAGGAGAAGAGAAAGTGGCTGAAAAATCTTTGTACGAAAAGTGGTGCAAAAAAAATGAGTAGATGGTAATAAGCCTCAGGTTTTTTTTGCAAATGTGTTCAGATGGTAGATCTCTCATGTTCAAATAAGAAGAAATGGATCTTGCTGAAGATTTCTATTCCCAAAGGTCTTCCAATGGTGATATGATACCTCCACTACCCATTGTTAATTGGTGAGACAGGGAGCAATAGGCTCTGCTGCTGGCTGAGGGTGGAAAGAACTCCCTGGCAGGAGACAAAAAGACAAGGACATCAGTAAAGGCCAAAGGGAAAAAGAAAGTGGTGGCTGTGTAAAAACACTGGGACTTGATGACGCATGTGAATTTCACTCAATTAAGACTTTGAGAACCCCACAGAGATACCTGTTTCCTCTAAAACTCCAGTCTGAAAACTGTTCTGCAGCTGTTGTGTGAGTGAATCTGTGTGAAAGAGGTAAGGCAGGCAGCTGATCCCTTGAAAAGCTGCTTAGAGGTCATCTGGGATTGCTGAAACACCATTTTGAGGTAAAGACTTGAATCCTAGACCAAGTTGCTCGGAATCATTAATAAAGCAATCTGAACATCTATTTCTCTCTTTAAAGTAAAAGTTGTCCCAAAGCAGTGGAGAATATCCTTCTGAAAAGATTTAAGTCTGTTACATCCTAGTGAATTCATTTTAAAATGGAGTTGTAAGAAAATCTTGGATCTCTAGTGCTGTAAAAAGATTTTGACATTGTTGGAGTTTGGTGATAAATTACAAACATCATTAATTTATCCTACCTAACAAAAATGTCCTTCCTTTGCTTCAGTATGCTGCATATGTTCCCATCTTTCAAAGGAGAGACCACCTTTGGTAAGATCATACTGTCTAGTATACTGATACTGGAAATATAAGCTCACTTTGCTATCATGTTATTTTCTATGCTAAAGCTCAGAGAATTCAGTGCCCATAAGCAGACTTTGATCTTTCTTTTGAATTATCTTTTTTTTTTTTTGTCCATTTCAACAGCTCAGTTAATTTGGAGCATAAGAAAAGAGCCACTTTTCTTTGAAGAAGTTGCAACTTTTCTTGTGTTTTCATTTCTGAGAAATTACTCAAGTCATCTATTTTCTATAAAGGAATGAAGCAAAGAATTCTGTCTTTCTCAACAAGTACTTATCTAATTACTTGATTCTCAGAGGAAAACATTTTGCCTGGGGACAAAAAAATGCTCATCTGATGGTGCTCCTGAAATAAATCCAAAATAATAATTCTGGTACAGAAAGAGTCAGCAATTCAGGGCAAATTCTCCTCCTACAACATCTTGGAAAAATCTTATTTTCAAGATAAAAATTCACACTATGAATGAAGAAATAAAAATAAAGGATTTTTCAATTCCTTATCTATTTAAATTTTTATATGAAAAAAAAATATTTTAGTGAGTTTAGATAATTTTATTCAGTTTAAATGAAACAGTCTGTCATACTTTTGCATTAATGCTTTTTAAAACTGTGCTCTGTTCCAGACTGGAAATGCTTTTTAAAATTAGAAAATGGAAACAATACCTTTGGAAAGTATCTAGACAAAAGATGGCGTTTTAATTTTTTTCCAAACTGTATTCCAGCCATAAGCACCTGAGAGATTCTACAAATCAGCTTCATTGTCCCATCTTGAGCAGTCTGGTCTCATAGAAGATGTCCTTGCTCATGGCAGGGGAGTTGGAACTAGAAGATCTTTTAAGGTCACATCCACCTCAAATCATTCTGTGATCCTATGTTATTATCATTTCACTAAAAATTGTATTTTACCATTTGTTGTGATTTAATGCTCCTACTGTTGTATGAACTTTGGTAATCATAGTTCTTATGGGAGCTGGAAGGAACCACAGACTTGTTTTACGTTAATTTACAGTTTATTTCTCTTCCTCAGGAGCTGTAACAACGAAACTCAATAGCCAGTAAATGGCAACCAAAGAAGCAGCTTACCAAGTGTCCTAGTTTAGTTGCTGGCTGGGGTTAAACCAAGAAGTATAAGCACCAAAGACATGAGTTTACTTCTCTCAAGAGCTTTGATCACAGGAAAGAAGGATGTGGGAGAAGTAAAGATGCCAAAAAAATAGAGGAAGATATGAGAGAATGTCTGGCGTTGCCAGAGGCATTGTCTCCTAAGATCCTTAGGAGAACAGTTTATGATGGAAGTGGCTGATGCATCAAGCAACATCTTACACTTCATCTCTCTCTATTTTAATAGAATGAGGGACCAACATACAGGCAACTTCAGCATTTATAAAATACGTGGCAATAAGATTAACCACGGTGCCTTGTTACTGTGACTGTGAAATACTGTTCTAAGTGAGCATAATGTCAAATGAGTGTAATGGACACCTCTGGAATATTATCTTGGTGCCTTCCAAACAGCCTTTTTATTAAAAAAAAGAGCCTGATGTAGTCTCATGAAGACATTTGCATAACCATAGTGAGAAGCAGAAGTACAACATGTAGAAATTCAGAAATGGAAAAATGAATCAAATTAAGCTTTGGAGTCTGAACAAGGGCCCAGTTCAACAACACAATGAGAACACAACCTGCTGCAGAAAAGGTAATGTTGCAATGGGAAGGTTTCCATATTATTTCCAAGCTGTCTTGATAAGTTTCACTAGTCCTACTAAGGTGTCACCGACTTAAATGTTTTCTTCTAATTAATGCTGTAAAACAATTTCAATTAAAAAAAAATCTCTATTTTAATTCCCTGCTAAATCTGAAATATATGGTATTAGCAATTGCAGTTTGAAAAAAAACAGCAGATCTGTTTTCTTTTTCTTGGACCAAAACATCTAATAAAATAACTTTCCCTTTGAAAACACTTAAAACATGTGAACCTAATCTTTAGTTAGTAATAAATCTGATTTTGTATCTAAAGAAAATATAACTGCTCCTACTGAGTATCTTCTTAATGTAAAACTGGACCAGCATAGAAAACCTGACATTTTACTTCTCTTCACAATGTCAATAGAGAATTTTTTTAATTATACATCCAGATAAAATTGTTGAGAAATCTTCAACTTTTAGGCACAAACACTTACCAAAGAAGATGCAAAGTCTTCAAGTACCATTAGGGTTTTACTGAATACTTACCAGTTAAAGATTGTAAAATAACTCCTGACAGGTATTAAAACAAGAGTGATATTTTCTTGCCCAGATTAGGTCTGTAGAAGTTGATTGTATGAGTCAAAACAACTCCTACCCCAGGCTCTCCTTAAACTCTGAGGACGGACACATACTAGTTCTCCAGAAGTTCTCTTAAATGCTACATCTCCAGAAGATAAAACATCTTTTTCTGACATAGGTCTCCAAGACAGCTGAGTGTGAATCAGCCTCACAAGGATACCTATTTCTCTCCACGGACTATTAGCAAGAAGAGTCCAAGCAATGACTTAGCTACCTGAAGTGAGGCAAGATGGATGCCAGCCTAAGAGAAGATTTCAAAACTCATTCTGATCCAACCACAAATGCAGTGAAATCTTCTATCAACCTTGCAGAACTTCTTGCAGAGTGTCCTCACTTTGGCATCAACTTACAAAAATCAGCAAAGACAAATCACAGATGATCTCAATGAAGGAATAAAACCATGTGCTTTGTGACCTTACCAAAGGAACTCTTCCTACTAGCAGAGATTCTGTTTCGTTGTGTAAGGCCTTCACATTGACAGCTATCTCCATGGCAGTGTTTCTGGTAAGGCTCTGGGGAATAAGAAGCATAAACATTCTTTGCAGTGATGCAAGTCAGACTGAGAATAAGTACTTTCACCTTACAGCACAGATCTTAAGTGCCTTCTCCTAGAAGAACTACATCAATTTAGTTCTAAACTGACAACCTGTTCAGCACTGAGAATAGAAACCAAAAATGTAATATCTATTTACTGTCTTTTCCTCCACTTCATTGAGTATGACATTAAAACAATCCTGAAGATCGTCAGGTGATCAGCCACCATATCGATCCACAGATGACAACGGCCAGCAGAAAAGTTGTGAATCTCATTTAACAATGACTATTGATTTCAATTTTTCACCTTATCCACAGCAGAAGCAAGATACTAACCATACTTAAAGAAGCAAAGGTCAACTAACATGTGTCAATTTAGGTTAGATCTCGACAGCCTCTACCTAAATAATAATTTCTGGGTCCAGTTCCTTAAAACACACAGAATATCTAGTGTGAAGAGAGACACCAGGAAACTCATTTCCTCTCAGCCCCTTTACCTTCTCTGTATAGAACTTGGATAGCAATTAAGCATGAAAATTTCTCTGAAAGCATCCACAGAAATTGACCTTTATGTAGTAACAGTTCTGGTTCAGCCTTTGTCATGTCTCCACCCTCTCCGAGGAGATGCTTGCACAGTACCAGGTGGGGTGGACACTGGTGAATGCAGAAACTGCATCTTCTGCCTTCTCATCCAACTTGTTTTCAAATGGGGACAGCAGTACAATACAGGCCCCATGCCACAAGCTTGTGCACCCAGATTTAATATCTTATTTACATAAATCTCTGTTCTTCTTTACCTCAGGAAACCTTGGGTTGGCTTTATTTAATGCATGTGAACATGCATTAACAGCATGAGCAAGCTCCTGCTCCAAGAGGCCATGTACTTTTGCTGCTTCACAGATCCTACAAAAACATTTAAAAAGGAGAATAAAATGTCTTTATTTAAAGAATAATTCTTGAGTACACAACTTCATCAGATGAGAAAATACACAAGAACGTTTCACAAAACACTGAGAAAATTATAGTACTTTATAACAAAAATTAAAAAGCAAGTATCTCAAGCAATATTGCACCTTGTAGAAATTATATCCATCACGCAGATTTTTTATGATGCTACAAAATACTGAGATACATTTATTTTTCTTAGAACATTAATGCTATACAAAAAAATGGACCAAAAATGTTGATCCTATTAATTCAAGTAAACTACAGAGGAAAACTCTAGCACAATGCAATAACTTACTTGAAATTATCTTAAAAACCCTTACACCTATTTCACAAGGCATATCCTTCAGATGTGACATGAAAATTGGCTGCATTCATTGAAGATTATGAGAGGTCCAGCTGTAACTGCAACCTCCAGACCATCTCTAGAACTATCTCAGTATGAAGAGACTATGCAAACCTTCCTTTCTTATATTATTGGTGATTTTTATGCTAAAGATAATCAATTATTATGATAAAATGAATAGCAGCATTATAAAATGTTCTGATTTTGAAAAAGAAGCTTTTCTTTATCTCAGCCCATATGAATGACTGAAGTGTCTATCCAGCTGACTTCTAGAGTTGACTTCTAAAGGGTTTTTTCCAATAATTCCCCATTATATTTTTGCTTTGTCATAAAAAGAGAAGCTTCAATTTTTGCAAAGACGCTTTCCAGTTTTCCATTTCTGTTGCTACTTCAGAAAGTTGGTTTTTACAAGAAAAAAAAACCAACACAAAAAGACATAAATAAAATTTTAAAAAATACATAGGAAAAGGACAAAAAAAGAAGTTGAGCCTTAAAAATAAAATAAAATTCTTAAATTAGAAAAAAACAACTGATACAGTGGCAACAAAACTTTAATCAAAAACCAGGAAAAATGTACACGTCTAAGTCTCTGTATGAATTTGGATTAATAATTCAGTCTTGGTGTCTAGGATGCCAATCCAATTTACTAATTTTATTGTACCTGGTAATAAGTTCTTCTGCAGCTTGTGAGCATAACTGGATCTGTGCAACTTCTTCTTCGGTAGCCAACTCAACAGCTTGCTGAGGGTACAAGGGAGATCGAATGACAGGTTTGCAGGAATCATACTTCTGTTTGTCCTCCCAAGACTTCAGGGTGTTTTCAAAGGCCTAATGAAAATGAATTATACATTCAATTCACAGCACTTGGGAGTATTCTTACTCATGAAAAAAATATAATTTTACATTTTTCATGAATTTAAAATTGATTTTAAATATTAGATTTTATTTTAATTTAAATTAATTTAGCAAATACACAAGTGCTTGATTTAATTTTATATAAATAATACTACCTGATTAAATAATAATTTTACACCTAAAGGTTTTAAAACTTAGTATGGAGAGTAAGTCACTTCTGAAAGCTTGTACTCTGTCTCCTCCCCATGATCTTCAAACTGTGTCTTCCAAACCAATAAGAACACAAAGAGAGTGGATAATGGTTGGACTCAATGATCTTAGACATATTTTCCAACCTAAATAATTCTAGAATTTTGTGATTCTCTAACGAAAGTACATTTTGTGTGGATAGCAAGATTCAAATTCAACACTGATACAGAATTCAAACATTAAAAATGGAGGAGAAAAAACCAAATATACTAAAATAGAGTTCAAATTCCACCTTAATTACAAGATCCAGCTAGCAGATGGAGAACTGAGGGGTAGTTGGACTTTTCACACAATAGTCCTAGACAAGCATGAATTCTCCAGTGGTTTTGTGACTAGGTTGTACTTGTGTCTGTCCTGTCTGAGACTGGCTCATGGGGGAGAGGGAGGAATGGTAGGACAGAGAGAGAAATCTGCAGAAAGCTATTCTGAAAAATGGACAGTGTAGAACTTTGCTATTTATGCAACTATGCAAAAATTTCCAGTGTATGACTAGTAAAACACACTTTGAGAAAAAAAAAGAAGCATTAGAAGGAGAGGGAGGGAGGAATAGATAAAATGTTGGCCATTCTTACTACGTAGTAGTAAGAATATAGGAATAGTACTAATAAAACAAATAAAAGTTAACAAAGCTTTGCTACTTACACAAAATAATAATTCTCTATCCGGCTCATTATAGAAATTATATCACTGTAAGTAATTGTATGAATTATATAAATAGTTATAAAACATTTTTCTAAGTACTGTTTTGTTCACATTATAACTGAAACAAATGATTACAGAAAGCAATGTTAGCAATGGTAGCTCTTTCTGCAACATACTCTGTCTCGTGTTAGCATCTGAGCTCTGTTTTTATGTATGATCTTAATAACTCCTGGGGGCTGGATCCATGCCTCTCCATCGACTTGCACTGGAACCCCTTCATCACCAAGTATGGTGATCTTTACTGACCGACACTGGAAAAGAACAAACACGTTATTTTACAGGGCAATAAATACTGGTGAGACTGACAGGCCACCTGTAATCTGTTGATTATGAGGAGCTGTGGCTTCTCTCCAGAACTGTCTCAGGAATTAAGCTCTCCTATACTTCATTCATCATTGAAGACAATTTGCTACCCGCTAAGAGCAAAATAATGTCACTGCTTTATTAATGTATAGGGTGGTGGTCATCAAGAGTCCCACTACTTGCCAGAATCCCAAACTGCTGCCAACCATCCTGCATACTTGCAAGTAAGCAACAAACCTGAGCTATCCTGTGGTGCTGCAGTTTGATGACTCTGGACACTGCCATCTGCATGCTGCCAAATACAGCAACAACTTCTAAGATTTTATCATCGAACGATGGAGCTCCAAATATCTGTGAGGAAAAGAAAGTATGCCATTTTTGATGGCAAATCCAGTGCTTAGATTGCAAGGAAACACAGACTCATTTACAGATTTGTTTTCAACACTTAAATGCTCTAACCTCTTTACTGTAGAATAACTACACTGTTTCTTCAAAGTCATAGGAGTAAGATACCACAGACAACAGGCAAATATAATTTAAAAGAGCAATGCTGATACCATTTGAAATATCTGAAGGACAAGGCATATCCTTGTATAGGAAGGATGGCATGTTTCAGCATGCAGATTAAAAAATGTTTTTCAAGGCAAGATGAAAGGCCAATTGAAGTCACTGCTTGGTTAATGTGCTTAATATCTAAGAGGTTCTTGAAGGTAAGAGAAATAAATGCTTTTCATTTTTTCTCAGAAGTGCTTATCTGTTTATATTCTGAATTCTCTGGAAACCAACATCTGATTCCATGCTCTGGTACTGAAGACAATCTTGTACTGCTGTGTATAATTGTCCGCTGTAAACAGGAAAATCACTTCTGCATGGAACAAATGTCCTTCTGTGCAGCAGGGTGCTGAATTTCCACACACTCACACAAAGCGCAGGAAGTCTCACCACCTGGTGTGCTGCTGGGGAATTCAGCCACAGGACACATCTCAGGCTGGACTTCGGCTGCGTCTGGTGGGTGATACCATGCTAAGGTCACTTGAGGTTTGGCCATTTCATCTTGATAAGCAATAGAGAGCAACGAGGGAGAAAAATCAGTAGGAGAAATCACTCCAGAATGGGTAGAGAGATCGCCTCTCTGAGCAGTACTTGGAATCCCTCAGTTGGCCCCTCAGGCAGAGTAAACTGCATCAGTAACACCTGAGACCAGACTGGAGAAAAACCCAGTTTCTCCATCTGAATTGTTTTTTCCTCCAGTTTCCATGGTATTTTTTTTTCCATTTTTCACAAGAATATATGAACATCTTGAAAAGAACCAAGATGGTGATTCTGCTGTTCCGTGAGAAAAAATGTGGAGAGTTCTTGATCCAGTAACTGACTCGGGCTAGTTCTGGCATGTGTTAAGAATAAGTAGTTGTAAAATTTCATTTATTTTGTGTTGCCATTTAAGCAAAAGGACAGGAAAAACTCAACCTAGTCTTCTGCTGCATCTCTCCACCAGTAATATCTGTCCTGAACATCAGTCTCTTTTTTTCTCCTTTTTTTTTCTTTTAGAGGCAAACCAACCTCTGTGGGTGAACATTCAAATTGACTCCTTTCCTGTTGCAGGTCATGTTTCCAGCCTGTCTTCTGGACACCAAAATAACATGCCTTAACAAGCTGTGCTCAGGCCAGTCAGGGTGCAGATGCCCTGCTTGGCTCACTGCTAATGTTTCAGCAGTAGTCAGAGCTGTCAACGTAACATCTTTCATTTGTCCAGACAAACAGAACCAGCAGCACTTCAGACCACCACCACCACCTCTTGATGAAGAGTCATTCAAGACTGCACTAAAGGATTGAATTATGCTATTAAATTTGTCCAGAACAAACATGTCTCTCTGCTGGCACATCTGCTCTCTAGAAGACTAATAATATCAGTAAAACTGCTCCAGGACACAGATATTTACTATGTACCAGTATGAAAGCTGGGACAGATCTTCTTTCTCACTGAAGCAGTCCAGGGAGAATAACTCCTGAACAAGGGCTGAGCAGATGTTAGAGCAGCTTTCATGTTCTGACGATGAACATGGAATATATATAAAAGCTTTAGATATCCATTGCCAAATATAAACATAATTTCCATCCTCTGACATATACCAAAAATAAAAGGACACTAAAACATGTCTAAATTTCTTTTCACACACACACATATATATATATAACACACACATATATATACATATATAAAACATACATATACATATGCAATTACATATGTATTATATAATATGAACATGCAGTTATATATAATATATATTATAATATATTAAGCTACATATGTTATATATAGGTATGGTTTTGTGCGTATTAAAAAATGAAAGGTTAACAACTCAAAAGAAACCTAAAACTTTTTGGAAAAAAAGTCCTGGATTGTCTACATCAAAATCACAAGCCAGTTTGGAACTACAATTTTAGGTGATTGAAACATCACACACTAAATCAGGACATGCAGATTAGGATAATCTGCTAGTAATTACAGTTGGTGCACTGTGAGTGAAGCAGATAGCAGCAGTAACACTGTTCCAGGTTGTAAGGCATGTAGGGATCCTTGTGGTGAAATGTTTCTTAGGAGTTCAAAGGAAGAAGGGGGAAAAGGTACCTTAAAATATTTTAAAGATTCATTAAAAATAATATTCAAAAAGCAGTTTATTACCCCCACTAAATTATCAGTCACTAAATCCATCAGTCTTCGTTTTCTGAATCACCATCCCTCACAGCAAAGCTGTTTGAAGAACAGGAGGAAAATTAAGGTATAAACTATGAGTGATAATCCTGTCTACCTTGCTTGTCAGACTATAGCAAGCAGAGGAATCTATGCTTTGAGAAACCTTATTTACAGGCATCTGCAAAACAATATAGAGAGCAATTACTTGTGCCTCTGTTTATAAAATTAGTTTCTAAAAATACTCATACAGTCATTTAAAAAATGAAATCATTATGCTTTATTATGAACATTTTGATAGAATAGACATGACAGAAGATAATGAACAGTAAAATAGCATGGAATATACTTTCAGTTAAAAAAGCCAGCAAAACAATACAGTTTGAACTGAAACAGCCTTCTCACATAAGAGTTGTTATAACTATATGCTATTACTATTAAAATCAAGTGAGAGGAGCAGTTCATTATATTTATTGCTGGTTTTTCCCAGAAGGTTAAGTCTCTTTAATGCTACTTACATCATCTTCTTTGGTTCCACCCCAGAAATTAGTCCCACCAGCATAGCTGGGAATGTTCAGCACAGCTATGCCCTGCAGGCTTGGAAGGGGGATGTACTGTCCGTCACACTGTAAAGGATAAAAGCTCCTTCAGTACATAAATAATACAATAAAAGTAATCAGTAAAGAGTAATTTTTAGCACATGAAGCTTCAACAGAGCTGGCAGGGGAGGACAGAGTCATTAAGAGGTCTGGCACAAGACTACTCCCTCCATGCAATGAAGCGCCTCTAAAACAAACCTCTTCTTTCCAATCTTAGCACTGACTTTTGCTAAGACTGAGGTGAAAAAGGAATGAAAAATATGTAGATCTACATGCTGTAGTATCTACACCAGTAATGCTTCATGAGTCTTGAAAGGAACATTTTCACATCCCTTGTTATGAAATTTCTCATGCACTTACACCATGGTCTGTGCCTCAAGGATTAAAAATCTTTTTGCAGTAAGAAAACCAATCTCCCTGAGTGCCTTGTAATTGCCAAGGACATTACACAAATATGCATTTATACATTCAGTAACTAGTCTTACACTCTATATTAGCATCCCCAAAATTGCANGTGGGGTGTCAGGAATATCCAAGAATATTTCAGGCATAGTCACAGACATGTGGTTAGCTGTCAGTGTTTCATGTTGACTACCCGTAAAAATAACTTCACTCTCCTCCCAAAAGTGTACAGACAAATCTAGGACTGACCCCACAGGTGTCCCCCTGGCTGTAGATGGGAGTTGTTGATTTTGCAGCTAAGAGGTCACTCTTATGTCCGACCCTTCAGTCCTTTCTTCGTACTGCTTTAGCTCCCAAAACACATAAGCAATTCCATGTTCTGCTCAGCACGAGCATGGGATGACATCAATCTCACTTTTGGCCAAGAGTAAATTTACAGACATCAGTGAAATCACTCTTGACTTACAGCAGTACAACTGCCTGCAGGGGGGAGCCCAGTGATCTCAAACCATTACACTGGGAGTCAAAAGTGCAGTCCTGCAGCAGTGCCACAGGCATCGAATTGATACAAGTTAGAAACACAAGGTTGTAAATGCTGGACCCAGGTGTCACTTCATGGACCATGAAGTTGCTGGTCAAGCTGCCTTTAATGAAAATTGCTAGATGAGTGCACAATACCAGTCCACAGAAGGATCTTAAGATTATACAAATGAAAAAGAAAATCTAAAGAAATAAGGACAAAATCTATAGCTTCTTTATCAGAAGGAGAAAGAGATGCAAATTATTTCCAGAATGTGCTTAGTGCTATCTTTTTGTGATTTAATCTTAGCAGCAAGACAGAATTTTCATCTAGATGTAACATTTTAATCTAAATGTGACAGTATCCATGTATCCAAAATATGTATGTGATATTCCTAGATGCTGCACAGCCATTTGTATTACAGTAGAAGTCTGCTTCTAATGCCTGAATTTGCAGGTGTAATATATCTAATGTTATGCAAGACAACAGTATATGTGAAATTTTTACATGCTGACTTACCTAAGGGAATATTAAAAAATAATTATGGAAAGGTCAGCAGTATTATTGAATCTTATTTGAATCCAATTCAAAAGATCCTTAAATTAGAAATATGTCTGCAGTATACATAACATTCTCTCCTGTCATTATATTTGCTAACTACTGCATAATTCCTTGATAATTACTCAATACTTAGCTAACAGCAATCTGCTGCTACCAGACAAAATCCTCCTAAATCTCAAAGTGAGAAAGAGCTCCAGTAACCTAAAATAATTCTTTCAACTTAAAAAGTTACCCTCATATAAATATCATAAACTTCTATATGAAATAGTTAACATGAAATAAGAAGAGAGATTATATATGTCCTCTGTTAAAATCCATCTTAGATATTCTTTGGGTGAAAAGAACAGCGACCACCCTGTAATCTTTTTCTGCATTTGGGAATCATTTACATCTCCTTTAAGTTTCCAGTACCATGTGGAAGACTTAAATTTTATGTTAGAACTTAAAAGCAAAAAATAACTATGTTTAGACATGGAACTTGTTGTTGCTTTAATAATATCCTGCTTTTATTGTGTGACTACTACAGAAAGTCTCTACCAGTGTAGCTGGGCTTCTTGTAATGCATATTCAGAATCTCCTCTCTTTTTTCAGGAATGTTTTACTATTTACATGCTCTTCCTATATGTGTGGCTTGAACCTGAAGGATTAAGACTCCTTATCTCTTTTCTTCTCCTTATTTTATGGTCATTTCTGTGGTTGCCCTTAAAACCTGGTCCGTCTTTTGATAGAGTGAACATTTACAACATCCTAGCTACACAATTTATTATCTTTTTTCAACCCAATAATTATAAGGAACATAATACTGGGTATATTGTGATCTTAAAGTACTGACAATTCACTCAAAAACATGACTTGGAGAATCAAGTTTTACTTAGTGTATCTTCACACCGACCCTTTGAGGTCAGATTGGATTGACATAAGAATGATAACAGGTTTCAAAAATAAGCACTAATCCTTCACTACACATTGTGCCAGCAACTTTTTCCATAAATAAAATTTACCTCAAGTTGAACTTTTTGTTCTAAGTTCTTGTAAGTTCTCTGCAATAGCTCTTTTGTGCCAAGAACTCCATACCACATCATGTTTTTCGTCCGACTTCTGAAAGCAGGCAAAACAAGATTCACATATTGACATACACATATTATTGTGTCTTGTATTTGTAAAAAAAAAAAAAAATCAAGACATTCATATAAAAGGGTAAGGAAAAGAAAACACGGAAACATCTTGGCTCTGACAGAGTAATTATATTACCTGCATTTTTCAGGGTGCTCTTCTCGCTTGTTATTAAATTCTAGTGAAATTTTTGCATCTAACCCAATTCCAAAGTAGTTGTTCATGACACATTTTTCTGAATATCCCTCCCTGTTAGAAGAAAAAAGAAAAACAGGTGTACCTTTGTACAGAACCCGGACACGCAAACATTTTTGACCAACAATGTGATTGGTCACAGAACAGAATATGAACTAAGATACTTCAAGAGATCTTTCCTCTGAATCTTCCTGAGTAAACTCTGAAAAACCCAGCTCTGAAAGGCTACTGTCCTCCTCCTCTTCCTCCAGGTGAGCAAGGGATATGTGAGCAAATGTCTCCCATTATTTTCAGCTGCTGCAAAAAAATTTGCACTGCTCATAAATAAACCAGCACAATCCAGCTTGTTTTAAGACATTGAGGTCTACTGCCAAATGATGGCAAACAAGAACTCCATAATGCAGAAAAAATAAGAGACTACAAAAATGTAGGAAGGATGCCCTTAAGGAAAGCAAAAGAGTACATTTAGAAAAAAAATATTTCTTACAAGGAATCTGGATCCGGGTCAATAAACGGCGTAGCACCAAATGGATCGATGTTTGCTAGCAACATTTTGCTAATAATTGAACTTCCTGCAATGGAAGCAGCTAGACCAGCCCTTAAACCTGATTAAAAAAGAAAAAAAAAAAAGAAAACAAAACAAAACAGAAAGAAAATAATAAAAAAAATTTGTATTTGATAAATAGACAAACATATAATATAAGCCACATACTGGGAAACAAAATTCATTAAATCTGAACAGGGAAAGTTTGCGATTCTATCTCTATTTTTTACCAAAATTGGTTATCTTTTCAGGTCTCTGGTCCCCCTAAGCAGAAAGGCAGCTATGCTAAGTTGTGATGGCTCTATTCAGGTAACACCACTGAGAAAGAAAAAAGCAAAGAAAATTTAGGGTTTCAGGCCAACAGTCACTGCCTGGTATAGTAACCAAATGGGTGACCTAACATCCAAAAAAACTGCTAGAGCATTTCATTCAGTTTAATCTTCCTCTCCTAACTGCCCATGATTTTTCTTTTGTCCTACCATTTGGAAGCATACATAAGGAATATTCTTACCATTTTTACAACAGGCAGAGCTATAGTTTAACTTAATTTGTGGAAAGATTATGGCCTCAACATGCCTGCTTTGACTAATATCAATTTCACTCTACAAAATACTTTGTAAATGCATGTAAACAAAACAAGATACTGACAGCTTTCACTTAAGTTTGCCTAAAGAAAAAAGGTAAGTTTGGTTCTAATGTGTTTTAGCTATACTAATAAAGTTAATTAAAACAGAGTTTTACTAGTGCTCTCCAGTATTAATTGCATTTGGAGCAGAACAGATTTTTTTTATCTTTCAATTGCATTTGGGTAAGAACAGATTTTTTATTTCCAACTGTTTTACAGAGCAGCTTTGTGTGGTTTCAGTTATCCACTTCCCGAGAGATATCCACAGACAGTTCTTACTCAGAGGGTTGAACTTTAAACAGCTTTGTCCCTCAGCCTCTTCATCCTAATCCATTGATTAGGATAAATGATAGAAGGATTTGGGGGTACCTGTGGATGAAAAATTGGATGTGACCTGGCAATGTGAGCCTGTGGCCCAGAAAGCCAAACATCTCCTGGGCTACATCCAAAGCAGCATGGCCAGCAGGGTGAAGGAGGGGATTCTGCCCCTCTGCTCTGCTCTGGTGAGACCTCACCTGCAGTGCTGCATCCAGCTCTGGGCTCCCCAACATAGGAAGGACATGGACCTGCTGGAACAAGTCCACAGAGGGCACTAAAGATGATCAAAGCACCTCTCTGCACTGCCGAGACAGGCTGAGAGAGCCAGGGTTGTTCAGCCCAGAGAGGAGAAGGCTCCAGGGAGAATTTACTGTGCCCTTGTAAAATAGAGAGCAGGCTTATAAGAAAGACTGAGAGAATTTTCACCAGGACCTGCAGTGACAGGAGTAAGGGCAGTGGTTTTAAACTCAAATCGGGTAGGTTTAGATTGGACAAAAGGGGGAAAATGTTTGGGATGAGGGTAGCGAGACATGGGAAGAGGTTGCCCAGAGAAGCTCTACAAGCCCCACCACTGGAAGTGTCCAAGGTCAGGCTGAATGCATTTCTGAGCAACCTGATCTAGTGAAAGATGCCAATGCCCGTGACAGAGGGCTGTACTCTAGATCATCTTTAGAGGTCACTTCTAACTCAACTAACCACTCCTCATTTCTGTGATTCTGATGTGTGATTTACTTTTCACAATCCAGAATCAAATGCAACAGTTCTGCTATTCTGGTGTTGTGCCAAACAATCAGAAATATTCTACATTATTATGCATTTACCCCTATAAAATACAACACAAGGATGTGTATGTCAGTTCAAAAAAATTCAGGGCATGAAGTAAAAGTCATTATTTGACAGCAAGCAGGAGACTGGAAGACAAAAAGTAGGGTAGGAACAGCAGATTTCAAAATCATAAGTACCTGGGCAGATAATCCTCGTGTTAAGTACTGGGAGGTTTTCCTTGCTTGCTGCCAAAGCTGGAGCAGAGAAAGAACCTGTCTGAGAGTGGATACCTCGGCTTGTACGTCTGTCAGGAGATCTTGGTGCAGTTTTAGCTGTGCAGAAAAAAACAGAAGCAAGAACACTAATTAGACCTATTATGACATTATCAATACATAGTTTTTACAGCCCTGAAAATACATCAAAAGCATTAATTTAATGTGTTACCACTCCATGACAAAAGTCCTTCCCCCTCACACCACAGCTCTTCTAAATACAGTGAAAAAACTCAGAAACAGATCAAGTGACAAACGCAAATTAAAATGAGCAAGTGTGCATGGCACTCAACATGACGAATTCCCAACTTATACTTCTAGCTACCAGCAAGTGTTATGATACAATACATTTATGTATTTTATGTTTATTATGACATAATACATTTTATGAACATGTAAACATGTTCATAAAATGTATTATATCCACCTTAAAATGCAACAATATTTAACACTGCAGCAAGCTTCTGATAAACATATTACAAAATAATTAAACCTAAACTTAAATTTTGTTTATGTTTACTTATACACATATTATACAGTATATTATCATTTATAGCAATTTTAATAGGTAGTTCCATGGCCTGTAGGTTAGAATATCTGTCTCATCAAGACCTACACTATTTTCTTCAAGCAGCTAAAATGGGCCCATGCTTGCATCAAAATCTGAAAAAAAATCAGAGAACACTCTGACATCTTTATTTACAGCCAAATTAAAAACTGCAAGGGAAGGGAAAAAGACCTTTGTCTTCTACATTTAGAGAGATTGTGGGGGGCATCAGTTTTCCATCACCTTTTTTCACAGAAAAACCTCAGAAAGCAAACAAACCCGCAATTTCCCAAATAATTAACTTATGTATTAAAATTCTCCAGAAGATGGATCAGTGAAACCTTGACAGATATCAGAGTGTAGTAGTTGATGTAACTGTTATTGACGAAGGCTCAGGAAAAGGAAAAGGAAGAAAATCAAGGGGGAAAAGAAGATATTCACAAAAAACCTGGTAGCTCAGTGAGCCCAGTGATCCTTTGGCTGCCTCTGGAGGCGATGAAGAAGGATCGGCTTTGCAGAGGTCTGACCTCGGGTGCTGTCATTTACTTTCCAGGCAGCACATGTTTCATGCAGCCTGAGAGAATATGCCAGTGCCTGCTTCAGCCTGGGGAATTTAATCTTTGTGCAATTCAGCCCCATCAGACATACCCAGAAATCGGTGCCCCAAGGAAAAAAGTTTGGGTGTTACCAAATGCTTTGTTAGAGCATTTCCATGTGCATGGAGAAAACTTTCACACAACAGATGGTCACAGACAGACACTTCTTGGCTACCTCTGCTCCAAATTATCTCACATGTTAAAGCTACTTCAGCTTAGGACAACTTCAAACTTGACCATCTGAAGAAGCTCAGAACAAAAAAAATGAAATTATTTCAAGATAATCTGATTTTTCCTCTCAAAACATGAAAACTAATCCCACAAAAAATAGAATTAGTAGGACTAGAATCATGACAACAGCAGGGAAACAGTACCAGGAATTTGGTGGGAAAGGACAGACTGCGTTCTTTTCAGTGGCAGGAGTGGGACAAATCAGGTCATGTTTATCATAACTTAGCTTGACAGTAACATGGGTGTACTGTATGAAGACACTAACAGAAAGAAAATATTGAGTAGAAAAATCTAGAGACAAAAGGAATAACTAGAACAAGGGTTTAGACATTGTGTTCACTTCAGGCCAGGATTTGCCCATTCACGGGGTTTTTTTAAGTGATGATAATCTAATATAGAGCTGCAAATTGAGTGGCAAATTCTTCACTTTCTTGTATCCCTGGAGTAAGATTACACACCTTTCTGGATGACTTGCTCATGTCAAACAGAAATTATTATACACAGGACAAAGAAAAGTGGGTGAATTTTTCTGGTTTGTTTTATATGAAAAAACTCACCAAATGGACTAACAGCTCCTGATTTAAGACCTGCATAACAGCCACAGCAGTTATCACAAAATACTACAACATTGCATGGTATCAGTACAACACCTTGATTTGTATCTATGCATGACAAAACACTGTAATAATGTAAAAAAATAAAAAGGAATAAAAAAAGCAAGTGCTATCTAACAAGAATCATTAAATATTTAGATGAAGGTATTAGCATATGGAAAAACATTATTTTCCTCAAATGACCAGGAAGATCCTCAAAGGGTAAAATATAATACTCAGAACAAAATTAAACATTCATTTTTCATAATACTACTGAAAAATTCACAACACTGTTCACGCAGCCTGTTCGCTCTGTACTTGCGAATAAGGCAGTTGTATTAAATAGGCAAATCAGCAGAGCAGCTGCTCTTTTTTTGACAGATGAGACTCATGGGAATAACTGCAATAAAGATAAACTTTTGCTGTGAATGCTCTGACAAAAAACAACAGAGCCCTAATGAGTAAAACTGATGTTTCAGTGCAGATAATTGAATTCATGTTTCATGCTTTGTCCCTAAACATCTATCGTCCAGTGGCAGCATTAATATGCACTCTATTCCACACACATAAGAATAATACAGCTCCTCATTAGATGCATAAATTATATCATCAAGAAACACGTAGTTCAATAAATTTCTAGACCTGTATATCTTTGTTATGAAGTTATGGCCGTGGGATTGGGTCATCTGTAGGGCCAGCATCCTCTATGAGCTACTATTGAAAAGGGACAACCAACATGCACTGATTCCTATAACCAAGACAAATTAAAAGGGATCAGTGAAGAGACAGTCACTGGAGAAAGCCTGATGTGTTTCTGGAGAAAAGGTGAGATCCTGGGTCAACAGAAGCCCCAACCGTCCAGTGTGGTACTTCCAAAGTAGGAGCTACAGACACAGGCACCAGCTTCAGAGCACAGCTTTATGAGGACAATTTTGAGGATGTTGGTGTGGGTTAGGGTGAAAAAAGGAGATGAAAATCCCAAAATACTTTTCTCATTTTGCCCCAAGAAGTTGCTCAGCAAGTATCTAGAGGATGGGCTTTGCTGCCTACCAGCTACCACTGTTTCTCTATGACTCACAGATTGCTTTGTGACCTCACCAGCAGCACATCACTGTCCTTTTTGATAATATGGAAAAGACTGAAATTTCCACTGCTAAGAAGCAGCTTTCCTAAAATTTCCTTGTAGCTTGAGGATCTCAGTCTACAACTGAGACGTGCTATTGTCACCATCACCTAGGCTCTAGTCTTTGCTCAGGTTCATGTAGAAAGGTGAGTGTAAAAACTGGATTAAATTCAGGCACTTTTCTCCCCAACAAGTGACTTCACAGCTTTGTAAATACATTTCAAAAGATTCTTCATTAATTATTTTCCTAATTTTTCCCTTAACTTTTATTTATTCAAATCTATTAGAATTTTTGAGCAGTTTCCAGTCAAACAAGATGCTAGTATTTTTAATTATGGAAGCAATTATGCTCCAAATACAATTATAAGGAGATGGCATATTTCTATTTTATTTCTATTTTATTCCTAATTTACTCACTTGAAGGAGACTCAAGTTCCTTTGTATCTTCCTCTTTTTCCTCTTCTTTGGATTCATCCAATTCTTTGTTGTATTCTACTGGAGACTGGTTCACTTGCTCCTCACTATGAGCATTCTGCTCATCCACAACTGTTATTAAGAGAAAAGACAAAGTTTCAACGATTCTAAAGAAAAACTGGATGGATCAAAATAAGCACTTTATTTTGTAGCATTTAGTTTTAAAACATCAACTAAAGAGTTCTATCATCAATTCAATGAGTAAGTCAATTCTTCACCAGTTGATAAAGATGTGCTGTCAGAAATCTTCATTTTGTGGAGGTTAATAGTTAAAAGAAATGCACTTTTATACACATACATACATTGTATGTGCACACACATAAGTAGTCACACCTGCAGAGTAATCAACATTCAAACAAGTTGCAATTCTTTTCCTTGCAGCTTGTGATAAACACATAATTTTATCTTTGTAAGAATATAGAAATCAAATTTTATAATGAAAACTTATTCTAGTTAGACAAGGAAACAAACAAGCATCATTATATTATCCTGTTCTACCAGTCTGGATCAGAATGTTGCTGATGTGCACCTTTTTCTGCTTGTTCAATGATCTGCCTCACAGCCTTCTTCAGGCTGTTTGCTCGGAGCATTAGCTGTTCCCTTGGTTTGAAGAGCTTCTGGGAAGACTTTGAGACACACTCTGCTAATTGCTCTTTACTTTCAGACAAGGATTCTTCACTTGAGAACTCCTCTGGTTCTTCTTCCACAATGGGGGGAGCAATGCCTGGGAGAATGGGAGCAGCCTGGGCTTCTGTGTGAAGAGCCTGGAGCAATAGGTCCAGCTTTTCATTTAACTCTGAGCACTAAGACAAAGTGGAAAAGACACACACATGTTTTTAAAAAAAAAATAAAAAAAAAATCAATGGTGAACATGCAAATATTTTTAGGAAATACAGTACCAGGTTTTATTTGAAATTGTAGGTGTCTTTAGTGTCTATGTAATTCCTTATGTAAAATCCACACCGAGGTTCAACGTTTCAGAATATCAGATTATGAGCAGGTCTGCATGGGCTTTTTGCAGGCCCTGTGGCACTCAACCAGACTAGAGCAATTATAATACAAACCCCCTACACTTAGATTCAAATAACACTCCATCCTAAACTCAGCCTGCCCCATAACTGCACAGATTACATCCTACCCCTCTCCTAATGACTTGCAGCATGGAAAACCACCAGAGGTTTGCCCATGCATGGATGTTCAGTACCCCAGTTTTGAGAGTTATCTATCAGCTGTTAAACTGAGACACGTGGGGCTGTTTTTACAATACAGCTGTATATTTAAGTGAGTTATCACAGAGCAAGCGGGTCAAGCCAGAATCAGACGCTGTCAAAGGCCTCTCCCCCACACCAAGTAATTGTTCTCTCTAGGTACACAGGAAAAGAAAGGATTTTTTTGTGCCAAAGAGAAAGAAAACATTCTCTGGCCTTGGAACAGATAAAAAGAAAAACTAATTTTCTAAAATGTGCACAGGATAGAAACATGAACCACAAATTGCCACTTAGCAAGTACATTTTCTGACTCTGGGATTGTCAAGGATTTTGGTTTTTTCTTTTCTTTTCAGCTCATGAAAATTTTGTGTCTCATACCAAATCCTTCTGTTGTTTTCTTTCCCAGTGTTTTTGCAACATGATCTCTGTATTTTGCAGCTTAAACCACTATTTTTAACATTGTGGTTTGTCTCCTCTTCATTCTTGCAGCATACTCTTCATTATCCCACTGTTTTCCTGTAGCTAACTTAATCCCTAGAAGTATAACTTATGCAAAAAAAAAAAAAATCCTTTTATCTCTCTGATGCTACCATGAACTTCATCCTTTATGAAGAAAGAAAGCATAAACAGTTTAAAGGGATTGTTGGAAATAATTAACTCTATGCAATAAGAATAATTTTGAAGTCACTGGTTAAAATGAAAGCCAAGCTGGGCATTCTAGAGCAATGTGAAAATTAAACATCCATGAGCTATAAACTTTAACCCAACCACTTTAAACCAGAACATAGTCATGATCTTACTTTAATGGCCATGGCATCAGCTTCCTCTGCATTTTCCATTGGTTTTTCGTAAGTCTTCCCTATTTTGGCAACAAAGTCCTTTACAGTTTCACATAATATTCTTCAGATAAAAAAAGGAGAGGGAAGAAATCAAATTAAATAAAATCGATATGTTTTGAATATTAAATTCTTATGGCAATTTATTTATATGTACACTGTTATAAATCATTCTTATTGGAAAATGAACTCCATGATCATACTTGCAAATCAGATGACACGCTTTTCCATAGCTTCCAAAATTGAAGTGATAAGCTTTAAAACAAAACCTCCTTCACTTAAGCCTTGGCATACATGGTATCTCAGCTTCTTATCTGAAATAAACATGCCTGATTTTATCCATTCCCTTGCTTGTACACCTTCCCTACGAGAGGACTTAGCAAACTTGTATTCACTTTGGTAACTTCAAACACAGTCATGCAAGTTCCCATGCAAAGTTGGAGCTTAAACGCCATGGAGAAAATCTGCCAACTTTAAGAGAGCACTTCTTAGATGAAAGCATATGGCCACACACATCCCATTGCACAGCTCATGCTTTTCAACCAACCCTGAAGCTTATCTGTGCAAACTACAGTGGCTGCAATGAATTTTCACTGTGTAAATCAGAAAAAGACTTGGTTCTTGTTACCTGCACTGCAGACAGACAACAAACTTACTAATGAGGTGAGGATAATTGCTTAGTACTGTTCATTTGGTTGACATTTTTCTGACAGAAATTAAACAGATTTAACAAGGTACAGAACCAATTTAGAGTCTGGAGTTAATAATATCCTGCAGTTTAATCTTCTACATGTGTTATGTATAGTTTAAAAATGAAATTTTGTTAACTTGCTTTTACAAGAAAAAAAAGATGTAATGATATTCAGCTGTATTTTTAAAGATTCTATGACTGGTCTTTTGCATATTGCAAAACATAAGATGTTTTTTTCATAGAGAAGGTATACACAGAACAGTTCTGATTTCAGATGATGTCCATGATTTGCCAAATTTCTCTCCTTTCAAAATGTTTCAGTTCGGGGGAAAAAGATCCCATTAATGTCATAGATCAGTATTGATTGAACTGATATAGACAGAGCTACAACAAAGCCACACAAGCTAAACTTCTGCTTCACACTGGTGAAATTGTTTCTCCTCTAAACATATGCATTACAAAAAATAGCCAGCAGAAATGCAGTGTGAAGTAGATCACATCTTTGCATTAGTAACAGTAAGTTTCATATTTAGGCCATGTACTGATTTGGAATGACTTAACATTATTTTATATAGATATTGTGCGATTATTTTTTTGATTTAGTATTAAGCCATCCATTACAACTGTACCATCTAAAAATTTTGAAGAAAAGAACACCCACTTATAGATATAAATCAAGATATATTAAGACAAGACAGTTGGCCATCCATAAGAAAATCAGGCTTAGACAGAATGTTATTACAGTGATGATGTTACACAGGGAATTTATCCCCCACTTGGTGCATAAAACTGATTGACTCACTTGGCAGATGATATGACAACAGAATGCTGATCAGAATTGAGAATTTTTGCAAGATGAGCAGCAACTGAATCCTCATAAGCAGATATCTGAAAATAGAAAAGAGACTTCCATTTCCACACATTCCAGCAGTTTAACACCAAGTAGTGAGTTTAAACACCTCAAAATATCAGGGTTTCCATTTCAGATCTAATACAAGGCCAAGTGTCTGGCAACAAAGATTCTCTGTGCATACTGTATTTTATGTACCAGACTTTTAATATTCAAAGTTAGACTGCATATGAGAACTTGATCCATAGTTCTTTTTCTCCTGTAGAGAAAACAGTAAGTTATTTCTAGGCCAAAATCAGTCTGTGAGGCAGAAGAGAATTTACCTTCTCTGATTTATAACAACCTACAGTATTATAATCTACAATGTTATAATCTAATATCTAATACCTAATATTTTATTTCTAAAATAAGCAAAGCTTTCCTCAAACAAATTGCTCAGTAAGAATCAGAATAAATCTAGTTTGCAGCTATAATCTGGAATTTTCACTTTACTGTCAGGTGGGCTCTCAAGAACCACAACTGACAAAGGCTACCAAACTGGTATAATGTTACCAAAACCAATCCTCAAGGAGCAAACCATTTAGGGCTTAGTCTATACAAGAACATTAAAAATTACAAATTACAAAATACTCAAGAAAATATTTGGACTGGATCAAAAATGAATTCTCACACACCATATCCTATCTCAAAATAGCTCTGGATCCAGACCTCAATTTTAAAAGAAAATTCTAACAAAACTCGAAATCCAAAGCTAAAAATAAATGCAGTTCTGACAGCTCCCTTTAAGAATCTCTTGAAATCTCTGAACATGCTTTTGTCTTTGATTTTGAGCAGGCAGATATACACTTCAGTTTTTTCTCCTAAAATCCAGCCTTCATTATACAACACTGACATTGAATCAGTTTTCAATTCAAAGGAGAAAACAAAACATAAATGTCTGATCTGTAAGAATGAATTACTGTTTTTCAAACATCAGTACAAGATTTCTGGAAATCAAGTGGAATTAGTCTCCTGAATCTACCTCAGGAGGGAAGGGGAAAAAGAAAAAAATCAAATATGTACTTCCATTTGCTTTTCAAACTGTGGCATAATCCACCACCTACTATAAGGTTAATAATTATTTTTTCTGAAATAGCCTAACTCAGTAAACAGTTTAAAAAAACCAATTAAAATAGAGATTGAACAGGGTACTCAAAAGCAAATGGTTTTGTCCAACTCAAATAATGACAGGTAATATAGCCTACAGGATACATTTTCTAAAAAAGAAATTTCATATAAGCAAGCAGTTCCTTCCATTTTCAGAAGGGGCTAAAAAAAATTTCAAAGCCAGAAATAACTAGAACAAAATGATGATGAAGACACACTTGAAAATTTTAACTGTCTTGAAAAATTAGGGGTGATAAAGCCTTGATCTGCATTGCTGACACCAGAAGCAGAGCTGTGTGCAAAGCAACCCCCCTAAAATTCCTGCCCTTTTGCATCTCTATATCCAGCAATCCATCAAAGGTTATAACCTCCTTGCCAATTAAAAGAGCCTGAATTATTAAATTGTTCAAGAGACTGCTGATTAATTATGGCTTCTCAAGTACTTTTGAGCTTCAGTTGATACGCATTAACTTTCTTGGGAATATATTATTTTCTCCTTTTCAGTCAGAATTTTCATGCCAATTAATTTGATTAAAGCATCACCCTCTCTCAAAATTGAAACCTCATCAGCTAGTACAAGCACAGATCTAGTCTGGAAGACAGACTAAGCTTTTCTTTGATGATGCTTAGGATTTTGAGCTCTCACAAAGAACAAAGAGGAAGTTGGGTATATCACCTGATCAAACTCAAGCTGTAAAATCCTTCTGTCTTTCTTTAGGAATACAACCCTTGCCCCAAATTGCTGGGGGCTTTTTTCAATACTTAATCCAAGCTCAACATAGCAGACATTTGCTTTTAGATATGAAAAAAATTGTATTTT